>PVJN01011857.1:0-52885 GCA_004026805.1 Lasiurus borealis
GAATTAAAAATTTGATCAACAGAATAAACTGGTGAATATAATAGAATCAGGAGCACAGAAAGGGAGTGGACTGTTAATTCTTAGGGGGAAAGGGGTGAAGGGTATACAGGGAGAGACTGGACAAAAATCATACACCTATGGATGAGATCAATGGGAGGGAGCTAAGGGCAGAGGGAGTGTGGGAGCTGGGTGGAGGGGTGCTCTGGAGGGGAAAAAAGAGAAATAAATGTAATAATCTGAATAATAAAGATTTAATTAAAAAAATAAAATAAAATAAAAAGAAAGGATGTTAGATTTTGACAAATGCTTTTTCTGCATCAATTGTTATGAACGTGATTTTTATCTCTCAGTTTGTTTATGTGATGTATCTCATTTACTGATTTGTGGGTATTATACCATCCTTGCATTCCTGGGATAAATTCTAATTGGTCATGGTATATAATCTTTCTGATGTACTGCTGGATTCCATTTGCTAGAATTTTGTTGAGGATTTTGGCATCTATGTTCATGAGGGATATTGCCTCTAATTATTTTTCATTGTGTTGTCTTTATCTGGTTTTGGTATTAGGGTGATGCTGGCTCCATAGAATGAGCTTGGAAGTATGTCTTCTTCTTGAATTTTTTTGAATAGTCTGAGGAGAATAGGTTTTAATTCTTCCTTGAATATTTGGTAATATTCCCCAGTGAAGCCGGTTGGCCTTGGGCTTTTGTTTGCTGGAAGCTTTTTGTGACTGCTTCAAATTTTTCCATAGTTATCAGCTTATTGAGATTTTTAGAATCTTCCTGACTGAGTTTTGGAAGCAGTATTTTTCTTGGACTATGTCAATTTCTTCCACGTTGTCCAGTTTGTTGGAATAAAATTGTTCATAGTATTTTTTAACAATCCTTTGTATTTCAGTGGGATCTGTTTCTATTTCTCCTCTTTCATTCCTATTTTGTTTATTTGGGACCTCTTACTTTACTTCCTAGTGAGCCTGGCAAGAGGTTCATCAACCTTGTTTTTCTTTTGAAAGAAACAGCTCTTGGTTTTGTTGATCTTTTGTATTTTTTTGTCTCTATGTCATTTATCTCCACCTTGTTCTTTATTATTTCCTTCCTTCTGTTTACACTGGGCTTTTCTTGTTGCTCTCTTTATAATTCTTTGAGTTGTAGGGTGAGCTAATTTATTACCAGTGTTTCTTGTTTTTTACACTGGGCTTGTAGAGCTGTGAACTTCCCTCATAAGCCTGTTTTCACTGTGTCCAGTAGATTTTGGATTGTTGTGTTTTTATTATCATTTGTTGCCATGATATTGTGTTTTTTTTTTTTAATTTCTTCTTTGATCTCTCTGGTAACCCAGTCATCATTTAATAGGATGCTATTTATCTCCAAGGTTTTTTTTTTGTTGTTGTTGTTGTTTTGGATTGTTTTTATTGTAGTTGATTTCCAGTTTTATGCCATTGTGATCTTCATATGATCACAGGAGATGCTTCATATGATTTCTATCTTCTGGAATTTGAAGAGACTTTGCCTGGGACCCAATATATGGTCTATCTTCAAAAATGACCCATGTGCACTTGAGAAGAATGTATATTCTGTGGCTTTGGGGTGAAATGTTCTGAAGATGTCAATTAATCCATTTGGTCTAGTGAGTCATTTAGGATTGATGTATCTTTGCTAATTTTTGTTTAGAGGATTGTCCAATTGTGATAGTGGGATATTAAAGTCTCCTATTATGATTGTATTGTTCTCAACCTATCTCTTGATATCCTCTAGAAGTTTTATTTGTTTGGTTTTTTGTGTTTTTGTGTTTTGTTTGTTTGTTTGTTTTTGTATATTTGAGCACTCCAATATTGGAGGGGTTTATTTTTACCATAGTTATTCCTTCTTGTTGGATTGCTCACTTTAGTATTATGAAGGGGCCTTTCTTATATCTTTTTTTTTTAATTTATATATTATTGATTTTTTACAAAGAGGAAGAAAGAGGGATAGAGAGTTAGAAACATTGATGAGAGAGAGACATCGATCAGATGCCTCCTGCACACCCCTTACTGGGAATACGCCCACAAGCAAGGTACATGCCCTTGACTGGAATCAAACCCGGGACCTTTCAGTCTGCAGGCTGATGCTCTAACCACTAAGCAAAACTTGTTTTGGCCTTTCCTATATCTTGTTATGTCCTTCACTTATAACAGTCAGGTATTAGTACTGTTATCCCACCTTTTTTTCCATTTCCATTCACCTGAAAAACCCTTTTCTAGCCCTTCACCATCAGTCTGTGTGTGTCTTTTTCTGAGTTGGGTTTCCTGTGAACAGCAGATATATGGGTCATGTTTTCTTTTCTTTCTTTTTTTTAATATATTTTATTGATTTTTCACAAAGAGGAAGGGAGAAGGATAGGGAGCTAGAAACATCGATGAGAGAGAAACATTGATCAGTTGCCTCTTGTACACCCCCTACTGGGGACGTGCCCACAACCAAGGAACATGTCCCTGACTGGAATTGAACCTGGGACCCTTCAGTCTGCAGGCTGATGCTCTATCCACAGAGCCAAAACAGTTTTGGCAATGGGTCATCTTTTCTTATCCACTCAGTTACCTTTTGATTGGGACATTTAATCCATTTACATTTAAAGTTATTATTGATAGATACTTGTTGTTGCCATTTTTATTCTTTACCCCTGTGTTCCTTCTTCACTTCCTATTTCTTCTTTTTATAGCAGACCCTTTAGCATTTCTTGCATTGCTGGTTTGGTAGTAATAAACTCTGTTAGCCCTTTTTTTGTCTTTGAATCTCCTGATTTCACCCTCAGTTTTGATTGATAGCCTTATTGGATACAGTATTCTTGGTATCAATCCCTTCCTTTGCATGACTTTGCATATTTCATTCCATTCCCTTCTGATCTGACGAGTTTCTGTTGACAAATCAGTTGCTATCCTAATGGGGGAACCTTTGTAGATAACTTTCTGTCTCTGTCTGGCCAGAGATTCTTACTTTGTCATTGGTGTTTGCCAATTTAATTATAACATGCCTTGGTGTCTATCTTTTAGAGTTCATTTTGCTTGGGACTCGGTGAGCTTCTTAGGTTTTTGTGCGTTATTTCTTCCCTATATCAGGGAAGTTTTCTGTCATTATTTCTTCAAACAGGTTTTCTATTCCTTGCTCAGTTTCCACTCTCTCGAACCCCTATTATGTGAATGTTGTTTTGTTTCATGTTGTCCCAAAGTTCCCTTAGACTCTCCTCCTGCTTTTTATTTTATTTTATTTTTTCTAGATGCTGCTCTGCTTGGGTATGTTTTACTACTTTGTCTTCTAGCTCACTGATCTAGTCCTCTGATTCTTCTAGTCTACAATTGATGTTCTCTATTGAGTTCTTTATAGCAACTATGTCATTTTTCCTTTTTTTCTCGGTTCTTCTTAATTTCCTCTTGGTTCTTACACATATTGTTGAATTTGTCTTCCATTCTTTTCAGCCACATTTTAACCATTTTCTCTGAATTCTTTCTCTACAGGTTTCTTGCCTCTATTTCATTTACTTCCTTTTCTGGTGATGCCTGCTTTTCTTTCATATGTGGGCTATTTCTTTGTCTTCCCATGAAGTCTCTTCATGGGTGTCTGGTTATGTCGTTCTCTCTCTCCTTTCCCTAGGCATAATCTGACCTTTCCTTGAGAAGGTTTAGAGCTCCCCCAAGTCAGCATATTTGTGCTTCCTGAAATCTGGTGTTCCTGGGTTCACAGTTGGTCTCTGGGTGTTTTGTGTGTAGAGTCTTCGGTGTATAGTCTTCCAATAACAGTCACTCTCCCCTACATGGTCTACACAGTAGAGTCGATCACTCCAACAGAAATTTCAGCAGCAGTTAAGGCTGCCTTGTCAGGGGAGCCCAGTCTGGCTGTCCCCAACAGTCCCTTGGAGTATAGCTGACCATCACCCACAAATATACAATTCCCATACTTCCCCACACTCTCCTTACATTCACTTACCAACACACTATCTTGCAGTCTGCCTTCCTCTCAGCAGCTATCTTCCAAAATCTTCCATAGGTTATTTGTATTGTCTTCTTTGGAGAAATGTCTACTTGGACCCTTTGCCCATTTTTTAAATTGGGTTATTTGTGGATTTTTTTTATATTAAATATTATGGGTTCTTTATATATTTTAGATATGTGGTTTGTAGATATTTACTGCCATCCCATACATTCTCTTCACTCTATTGTTTTCTTTGCTGTACAAAGATTTTTAGTTTAATGCACTCTCACTTGTCTATTTTTGCTTTTGTGGACTGTGCTTTTGGTGTCAGATATAAGAAATCATTTTCAAGACTAATGTAAGGAATGCTTTATTTGTGTTTTGTCCCAGGAGTTTTATGGTTTTTAAGTGTTACATTGAAGTCTTTAATCCATTATGGTTTATTTGTGTGTGTGCGGTAAGATAAGAAAGGGTCCAATTCCATTTCTCTGTAAGTGTATACCTAATCATCCCTTCTTGTAAAGGACCAAATAGCAACTATTTTCGATTTTGTGCTTCATCCCATGTTTACAATTGGTGCAGAACAACACTCATATAAAATATATAAGTGAATGAACTTGGTTATTTTACAATATACCTATTGACATTATGATTTGCATTTCATATAATTTTCAACTGTTATGTAAAAGTACTTTTGTTTTGCTTATTTTCAACCATGTAAAAAGGTGAAATGATTTTTAGCTCTAGGGACATACAAAAATAATAGTTTGCTGTCTTCTGTACTATTTACTTTTGTTCTAAATGTGAGCCTTTTTATTTCATAAGTAAAAGCCTGGGTTTTCATTAAGGTCTCTCCTCTCACAGGCTTTGAACTCCAATCTGTCTCTATGGTTGCAATAATCTTTGCTCAGGTTTTAGTTTCCTACCTACTGTTTTCTGATGGATTTCTTGGGATAGCTTGAGCATATGCTATTTAAGAGTCAGCCAGAGTTTGAAGGGAGATTTGTAGTCAGGTTGGGGGATCATTTCTCTGAGGTTCCTTCTTTTAAATTTTATTCTTCAGGACTCACTATTTGGTAAACTCCATACTCTAATGTGGACCTCCTCAGATGATATTTCTGTTTTCTGCATAGGCTCTATTGTACACTCCTCATACTCAGAGAATTAGAAAATGTCCTAAAGAGAAAGTATCAATTTGAATATGAAGTTTATTAAGTTAGTTTTAATATGAAGATTTATTTGTGTTTTCTTCTTTCAAAGATTGTAATTCCCCAAATACTGTCTTCAGTTTTTAAATCTCCATTGTCTTCACACAGTTGCCTTATATATTGTGTCAAGCTTCTATTCTTGTTTTAAATAAGAGAGTTCATTGGATTACTAAGAGGAAAAAGGTCTATATAGCTATTGTGAAATGATATATGCTAAAAATTTTCAATATAGCTCCTAGATTTTGTAATGAGCTTAGAAAAAAATCTTTTGTTTTCAAGTTTTGCATTTAAATCAATTTTTACATTGAAGTCATTGATTAATCTGAAATTCATTTTGGTAAGAGATATGAAAGAAGATTTCTGTTTTTCTCAAATGGCTAGCTAGTTTTAAAAACCACTGATTATTGATTTGAAATGCTATACTTATATTAAATTCCCAATCATACAGGGATATATTCTGAGGTTCTCTACTATGCTTCTCTTTGTATCTATTTAAAGACTTATTATGCTATTTCAGAACACATTTTATTATCAGGAATACCATTTCCCCATTAGTCCATTTTTTCAAAAATTTTCTAGTTAACCTTTCATATTCAGCTTTTCCAGGTGAAGTTTAGAAGTAATTGATAAATTGGAAGAAAAAAGTGGAACATCATAAGCACAGATAAATACAGGAGAGCTGGACTGTATATACATGAAAAACTTTTGTGCATTAAAGGACACTGTCTAATCATAATCCATAGAGCAGCAATTTTCAATCGATGTGCCCTAGCAACATTTTTAAAAAATATTTGTTGTTCAGATTATTAGTTATTTCTCTCCCTGCACCCACAGCTCCATTCCACTCTGTTCCCACTGCACCCTAGATCCTTCCCCTCCTTTCCCCCACTGTCTGCATAAATAGATGTATTATTTTTATTCAGTACCCCCATGTGTCAGAGAAGGAATATCCAGATTACAACTTCTCAGATCCATAAGGGACACACTCAAGGGGCAGATTCAGTGAGCCCCAAAGCCCCATTGAAGCAAGTCTTGAGGGAAAAGGGGTTTGGGGTTGCCTCATAAGTGTGTCTCCACCACAGAAGTTCTCCCATCATAGATACAGCTGATCCTCACAGCCAAATGGTCTGGAGATCAATTCCTCCTAGTGACACCATCAACAATCAAGATTTAATACAACAAGACTGTTCACACACCCACAAGGGGGTGCACTAAGAGTATCCACCTCAGGGCTCTAAGAGGCCCATAGGTCTTAGTATCCTGCGGTAATCACTGCAAGCACATTTAAGAGAAAACTGCCCTCAAGTTTTGCCTGTTGCCAGACAGTCCAATTTCTCCCTGTATGCGTCTGGGTCCCCAATCTCACCTGGAACTGATGTTCAGAGCAGTCAGTAGCTTGTTTCTCCCTCTGGATTGAAAAAGCCAGATGCTTACTTAGTTGCATGCCTCTGTACCTCTGCACTTCACTTCGCAGTTCTTCTGAGTCTCAGTGTGCTTTTATCTTCTCTTCTATTTGTAAAATTTCCATTTAGTCAGCATTCCTATGGTTCTGGATGATGTCTGTTTTGTCTTTTAGTTTTAGTTTTAAAGTGGTTGTGTGAGGAAACAAATTCGGGTGTTTACCTATACCGCTATCTTAGTTTTTCCCCTAGCAAAATTTTTAAAACATGGAACAACTATTTAGTCAGGGGCACCAACCTCTTTTCCTTTAGAATATAAAATAAAAAAATGACAACAACCAACATAGCAATAATGTCTAGTGTGAATAAATAAAAATTATACCTTTTTTGTCAGATAGGCAAAAAATATGTTTTGGTTTTGCTGCAGATTTTTAGCAATTAATTTATGTGTACCATGAAATGAAAAAATTTGAAAATCACTGCCATAGACTGGAAGAAAATATTACAAATCATATTTTATTGATATCTTGGATCTATAAAGAACTCTTACAGCTTAATAATGATAATGAAAACAAACAACCCAATAAATGGGACAAGTTCTTTAACAGGCATTTATCCAAAGGAAATTTATAAATCATCAATAAACACATGAAAATATGCTCAACATCACTAACAATTAGGGAAATGCAAATTAAACCCATAGTGAGGTATCATTTATTTATTAAGATTGTTATTAATAAAAAATGCTAGCTAAGATGTGGAGAAATTAGAATCCTTGTGTTTTGCTCTTGGGAATATAAAATTGTTCAGCCACTGAAAGAATGTATGGTGATTCCTCAAAAACTTAAATTGATTAAGCTGAAATAGATTAATCTGAAATTAATAGAATTACCATATGATCTAGCAATTCCACTTCTGGATATATACACAAAAGAATTGGAAACAAGGGCCCATACAAATATTTTATACCAGTGTTCATAGCAGCATTACTTACAATAGCCAAAAGGTAAAAACTGAAGTATCTATTAAGACATGAATCGATCAACAAAATGAGGAATGTGTAATGCAGAATAATTATGCATAACTATAATACATAATAAGCAAAATATTATTCAGCCTTAAAAAAGGAAGCAAATTCTGAGACATGTTTCAAGAAGGATGAATCCTGCTAAGTAAAATATACTAAGTAAAATAAACCACTGGGAAAAAATACTGTATGTTTCCATTAAAATGAGATACCTAGAGTAGTCAAATTCATGAAAAAAAAAAAAGAAAGAAGAATTGTGGTTGCTGGAGGTGGGGGATGGAAGGAATGGGATAATTAGTGTTTAGTGGGTTTAAGTTTGAGAAGTGACGAGTTCTGAAGATGGATGGTGATCATTAAGTCACTGAACTGTACATGTGAAAAAGGTTAAAATGGTGAATTCTATGTTAAATATATTTGGCTATCATAAAAATGTTTTTAGAAAGCTAAAAAAGAAGTGAAAATCTATTTGTAATTTTTACTGTGATTGATTAAACTGAGAATTTTTAAAATACTATGCATTATTAAGAATAAGAAGTATCCTGCTATTTATTTTACCAGAGGCCTGGTGCACAAAATTCATGCACGATGGGTGTGTCCCTCAACCCAGTCTGCACCCTCTCCAACCTGGGACTCCTCCAGGGATGTCCAGACATCCCTCTCACAATCCAGGACTGCTGGCTCCCAAGTGCTTGCCTGCCTGCCTTTCTGATTGTCCCTCACCACTTCTGCCTGCCAGTCTGATCACCCCCTAATCACTCCCCTGCCAGCCTGATTGATGCCTAACTGCTCCCCTACCAGCTTGATTGCACCTAACTGCCTTCCCCTGCAGGCCTGGTCCCTCCCAACTGCTCTCCCCTGAAACCCTGGGTCCCCTTCCCAACTGCCCTTTCCTGCAGGCCCAGTTGCCCCAAACTTTCCTATTCTGCCAGCCTGGTCATCCCTAACTGCCTTCCCCTGCAGGCTTGATTGCCCCCAAGTGCCCTCCCCTGCTGGCCATCTTGTGGTGGCCATCTTGTTTCCATATGGGGGCAGCCATCTTGTGTGTTGAAGTGATAGTCAATCTGCATATTACTCTATTATTAGATAGGATAGAGGCCTGGTGCATGGGTGGAGCCAGCTGGTTTGCCCTGAAAGGTATCCTGAATCAGAGTGGGGCTTCCCTTGGGGCATAGGTCAGCCTGTGCAGGGGCTTGTGTGATTTTCAGACCAGCCACAATTCCCCAGCAATTGAAGCAGAGGCCCTGGTATCTGGGATTTATTTATTTATAGTTTCAAAGCTATAATTGAAACTTGTAGCTTTGAGCAGAGGCCAGGACCAGCCAGGAAGTTTGGCTTCATCCTTCACAGGGGAAACCCAAGCCTCCTGCTTGCTCTGTGGCTTCATCCATCTTGGTTGGGTTGATTTGCATACTCGCTCCTGATTGGCGGGTAGCTGTGGCTTATGGGTGTAGCGGAGTATGGTCAATTTGCATATTACTCTTTCATTAGATAGGATGATAGAATACTAAATTTTTCTTTGACTAAGATCTGAACTTTTCTTGGCTCTCTTAGACTTTTGTTTGTTTGCTTTCTTGTTATATTTTTGAAGTTTTTTTTTAAATTTTTTAGCTGGTTTTTGTTTGAATGTAAGATAGTTTCAATTATTTGATATTGCTTTTTAACCAGGCATCAGGCATCTTCTTTTCCTAACATTTTTTTTTCTCTATTACTATTTTAATTCCTTCAAACAAGTATTTATTGAACATAATTTGAGTGTAAAGAAATTTACTTCCGAGAGAATCCAAGACGGCGGCATAGGTAAACACCTACACTGCTGCCTAGCACAACAATTTTGAAGCTACAACTAAAAGACAAAACGGACATCATCCAGAACCACAGGAAAGCTGGCTGAGTGGAAGTTCTACAGCTAGAAGGAAAGAGAGGGGCTCACAGAAGCCCAGAGGAGCTGCAAAAAGCTGAGATACGGAGACACGTGCGCTGAGAGAGTGGGTGCCGGAGTACCTGGCTGGCTTTCTCTGGCAGAAGGGAAACGGAGACTCCCAATGGCATTGAACCCCTTATCTTATGACACTAAACCCCAGATCCAGCCGAAACTCATATGGGGTGAGTTTGGACTGTGAAAAGGGAGAGGTGCACGGAAATTTAGGAGAGTCACAAAAGAGGTCTGGTCGCGCACGGCACTGCACAGAGGACAGATTGCTGATTGTGCCGCTGGCTTTCGAGAGTGGGCAGGAGACAGACCCTCCCAACTGTGCCACTTCTGACTTCACTAAGCCCCTGTTTCAGGTGAAACCCTGGAGACATAGACTCGTGTGGTCCTGGTGCACAGGGGAGCTGGAAAGGCAGCGGTCTAGAGGCACTGCAGGCTCGCACACACAAGGACTGCTCCAGCGATTACCCAATCATGTGAGACTCAGGGGCCAAGGAGGGTGGGGCCAACTGGAAGGCAAGGCGGTCCCTTAAGCCCTGAGACTCCACCCATCCCAAGCTCAACAGAGGCTTCTTCGGTTTTGCAAGTCTGCTATCATAAGGCTGAATTCAACACAGAAGTTTCCCCAGCATAGTGAAAATGCTGAGTCAAGGGAAGGGATCACAAACAAAAGAAATGGAGGGAAAAAAACTACTGGATATAGAGTTCAAAACCACGCTTATAAGGTTTTTCAAGAATATGCTAGAAAAGTTGGATAAACTTAGCGAGAGCCAAGAGGAGATGAAAAAGCAAGAGGAGAAAAGAATCCAAAAATGTGAACATAATGTAAGGAGATTCTGGGACAGCTTCAAGTGTACCAACATCAGAATTGTGGGGGGCCAGAAGAAGAGAGAGAGGAAGATACTTAAAACCTATTTAAATAAATAATGACTGAAAACTTCCCACATCTGTAAAAGAAATAGACTTATAAGTCCAGGAAGCACACAGAATCCCATATAAAAGGAATCCAAAGAGGACCACACCAAGACACATCATAATTAAAATACCAAGAGCAAAAGACAAAGAGAGAATATTAAAAGCAGCAAGAGAAAAACAGTTCATTACCTACAAAGGAGCACTCCTACAACTGTCAGCTGATTTCTCAACAGAAATGATGCAGGCCAGACGGGAGTGGCAAGAAATATTCAACGTGATGAATAACAAGAAACTACAACCAAGAATAATCTATCCAGCAAAGCTAACATTCAGAATTGAAGGGCTTCACAGATAAGAAAAAGCTAAAGGAGTTCATCAACTCCAAACCAGTATTATATGAAATGCTGAAAGGTACTCTTTTAGAAGAGGAATAAGAAAAAGGTAAAAGCCAAAAAAAATATGAACAACAAATACATATCTATCAACAAGTGAATCTAAACATTAAGTGAATTAAAAATTTGATGAACAGAATAAACTGGTGAATATTATAGAATCAGGAGCAAAGAAAGGGAGTGGACTGATAATTCTCAGGGGGAAAGGGGTGAGGGGTGTACAGGGAGAGACTGGACAAAAATCATACACCTATGGATGAGATCAATGGGAGGGTGCTAAGGGCAGAGGAAAGGGTGGGAGCTGGGTGGAGGGGTGCTATGGAGGGGAAAAAAGAGAAAAAAAATGTAATCTGAATAATAAAGATTTAATTTAAAAATATTTAATTAATTAATTTATTAATTAATTAATTTAATAAAAAAGAAATTTACTTCCCAGAATATTACAATGTATCTGGGAAGTAAAATAACATAGCACCTTTTTTTTTTTAACTTAGAAGATTACCTAAATTCTAGATTTTCATTTCCTAAGGAAAATAAACTTTATAAAACTGAGATATATCTCACCTCACTAAATTAATGCAACCTTTAAAATGGTATGCTAACCTTTATGAGATGCTTTCTATTTCTTATTTTATTTTATTGTAATTGTAGCAGGAAAAAAAAAATCCCGGCAGTCATTTAAAATATGTTCACAGCAGGATCCCAAGGACAACCTTGATAGTAAGAGTCCAAGATCTAGGCAGTGCTCTCTAGGCAGAGGCTACAGACTCCCTTTCAGCTCTGTTCTAGTCAGTTCAAGTGTCAGTCTGAGGTCACTGACCCTGGTGTGGTCTTCCTCCCCTCAGATGCCATTTATCTTATTCTTGAGTGTGCACCTCAACCTCAATCACATTGGAGACCTCTAAAACCCTTTCGTGTGCCTGGCTGCTTGGCATGGAGTTCTTGACGCAGACCTGTTGTGGGGCTCATCTATCAATATTTTAAATATGACTCAGATAATTCTTCTGATTCAGGTCAGCCATGAACCACACTTTGGAAAATAATATTCTCCTACAATAACAACTTTAACTACTGACCGTAAACTACTTTTTACTGATAGATTGGTCAATAAGATTTTTTTTTACTGTAAGAGTGTTCTTTTCAAGTATCAAATTTCATTTTCCAATCTCTGGTATAATTGTGACTCCTTACCATACTGGACCCTTTCTGATGGCAGTACACACACTGACCTCTGTCCTTTCTCAGTTCAGCTTCATTTCCCTGCCTTACTGTCCTCCTTGGAATTTCTTTAGTCCTTCACTCTGTGACTAGTGACTTTGATTTCCCCTGATGTCAATAGCCTTTCCAGCAATTCTCAGCTGCCTTGTGTGCAACATTTCCACTTCTGCCATTAACCTTCTGAGTCCTGTCATTTAGCTTTCCAAATACTACCACATTCAACTGCTTTTCACATATTCTGAACCCTATGGAACATACTGAGACAATACTCCTCCCCAGTCATAACTATGTTAATTTTTATAAGCATATTACAAACATATTAAATCATATTATTTCTGCAGATGCCACCCTATCCAATTATTCTCCACTTTCACATTTATGTAGTCTATATTTCAAAGAACATACTATTACAACATTTTCCCCAGCTTAAACAATGTCAAATAAAAAAATATAGAACTAAATTAATGCAACCTTTAAAATGGTATGCTAACCTTTAGGAGATATTTAAAGACTTTTATAAACCCATTAATTAAATTTAAAAATCCCAATAAATATGCCTCCTTTTGTCATTCTATTGGTCTTATATATTGAAAAGATTGAGATACAATATGGTTGTTTTTGTTACCTAGTATATTTATAAAAATTGAATGCCCTCTGAATATTCCATAAAAGCTTTAGTTTCTGGATTTATTGTAACGAAAAGTTCTATGCAGCCATCGACTGTACTCCTGGTGAAATCTGAATAAGCTATCCCTTGTGAAATCTGGATAAGCCATTCCTGTTCCCCTTTAGAGTAGTGGTACCCAATCTGTGCCAGCCTCGATCTCTCTGATCACTTTTTCTCTTTCCCTCCTTTATTCTTACACTGAGTGAATATCTGGCATTCTTAAAGCCCCTTAATGCTGAGAGTAGGAAAGAGGAAGATGGTAGGCATCAGCATGTTGTGTAACAAGAACATTTCTGAAAAAAAGTAATTCATTATCACATCATGTATTATCCCACTTTTTATTTTTCAAATCAATCCTACATGAGCAAGGAGGTTAAGCATATTGCCAACTATCAGTTACACAGCTGCAATATTTGAGGACTGTCTGCCACTTTATACAATAGTCTGGGCACCCACATAGGAATGCAATTTTTTTAAAGGGGCCCTGAGAAACATTGGCCCCTTTATTCATTTATAACAACTATAAAACATATGGACATATAATTATGAGGGGAGACACAATGACAAATTATAACTAGACTAGAGGCCTGGTGCATGAAATTTGTGCATGGGAGGGTGTCCTTCAGCCCAGCCTTCCCCATCTCCAATCTGGGACCCCTAGAGGGATGTCCAACTGCCTGTTTAGGGCAGATCCCAATAGGATATCCCTCTCACAATCCAGGACTGCTGGATCCCCAGTGCTCACCTGCCTGCCTTCCTAATTGCCCCTAACTGCTTCTGCCTGCCGGCCTGATCACACCCTAACCACTCCCCTGCCAGTCTGATTGATGCCTGACTGCTCGCCTGCCATCCTGTTTACTCTAACTGCCCTCCCCTGCAGGCCTGGGTCCCCCTCAACTGCCCTTCCGTGCAAGCCCAGTCACCCACAATTCCCTTCTCTGCCAGCCTGGTCACCCCTAACTGCCCTCCCTTGCATGCCTGGTCCCTGCCAACTGCCCTCCCCTGCTGGACATCTTGTGGTGGCCATCTTGTGTCCACATGATGGCAGGATCTTTTGACCACATCTATGTTGGAGTGATGGTCAATCTGGATATTGCTCTTTTATTAGATAGGATAGAGGCCTGGTGCATGGATGGGGGCCAGCTGGTTTGCCCTGAATGTCTCCCGGTTCAGGGTGAGAGTTCCCTTGGGAAGTGGGGTGGCCAGGCTGAGGGGACTGTAGTGGTTTGCAGGCTGGCCATGCCCCTCCAGAACCCAAGCAGAGGCCCTGGTATCTGAGATTTATTTATCTTCTGCAGTTGAAACTTTGTAGCCTGGAGCAGAACCAAGCATTCTGCTCATACAGTCATTGAAACTTTGTTGCCTTAAGTGGAGGCCTGGGCAGGCCAGAGTGTGTGGAAAGCTTGGCTTCCTCCATTGCCAGGGGCAACCCAAGCCTTGCTCTGTGGTAGCAGCCATTGGAATTTTGTTGTCTTAAGCAGAGGCCTGGGCTGGCCAGGGTTTGTGGAAAGCTTGGCTTTCTCCATCGTCAGGGGCAACCTAAGCCTCCTTCCTATTCTCTCTGTGGGTGTAGCCATCTTGGTTGTGTTCATTTGCATACTCGCTCTGATTGGCTGATGGGTGTGGCTGGTGGGGGTGGCAGACATATGGTCAATTTGAATATTACTCTTTTATTACATAGGATAATGGCACATTAGTATTTCAACTCCCTCCCTATAACTAGGATTACCATCACTGGAATTTTCAGTTGTCTACCTAAATGCCTTCCTTTTCTCAGGGAAGCTGGCATCCAGCACCAATTTCCTCTTCACTTTTATGTGTAAATCAGCATTAAATATTTTACATTTTCCAACCCATGTCCTACATCAAATCAAAGGCATAATTATGAAACTAGATGCTTAGGGCATGAAATTTGTGCACTGGTGGTGGAGGAGTGTCCCTAAGCTCAGCCTGTGCTCTCTTGTAGTCCAGGACCACTCACTCCTTACTGTTCACCTGCTCATTTACCACTTAGCTCACTGCTCCTTAGTGCTGCCACAGAAGTGAGAGAGGTTCCTGCCACCACTGCTGCACTCACCAGCTGTGAGCTTGGTTTGTGGCTGAGCAGCACTCCCCCTGTGGGAGTTCACTGACCATCATGGGCAGCTCCTGCATTGAGAATCTGCCCCCAATGGTCAGTGTGTATCATAGCAACTATTTGTCCTGCTGTTTGGTTGATTTGCATATTATGCTTTTATTATATAGGATAGCTCAAATATTAAGCTTTTATTATATAGGATAGAAAAAAATCTTAGGCTTGTAGTAGGGTATCTCAACCTCAGCATTATTGACATTTTGGGCCAGATAACTTACTCTTGTGGGTGAGTATCCTGTGCTGTAGAAGGTGTTTAGCACCATCCCTAACCTCTACCCACTAGATTTCAATAGCACCCCTCTCTGTCAAACAAAAATGTCACCAGACATTGCTGTGTTCCTTGGGAAATAAAATTGCCTCTGGCTGAGACCATGGCCTTAGAGAAAGTGAAATTTATGCAATGCAATGCCTATTATTCTTTCAAAAACAATGTGATGCATATATTAATCTTTGATTTGTTTTTAAGATATTTAAGTGACTTTAGTGAATTAGCAAGAGTTCACTCTTGGTCTACAAGTTATCAAGGCAATTATGAACTCCTCAAAGAATAGAATTGCTGATATAAGTAAAGTGCCCATATAAATGCACTGCCATTTGAATTTATTATAGCTAAGAGCCCAACCTAAGCTACAGGCAGTTGCTATTAAGTGCCCATTCAGTAACGTTAAACCAGGATGTTTTGTCTCTGGATTAATCCACATAGAAAGACAACATAAGGCATTTCTCTAAACCAAACATGTTTTTTGTCCCAGATATCTAAGTTTTATAGCTTACATTTGGCACTCATTCATTACCATGCCTCACAGTATCAGTGTATTCAATAAATATCTCATGGAAGACTGCTAGTTTACAGAGAAAAAAATGGGTTTATGTGATTGGGTGGGTATAGGGTGCATTTCAGGGTTTGGTCTCTAGTATTAGAACTCAAAATGTGGTCAACAACCCTGAAATTCTGCAATCATCAAGTAGATTGATTGCTAGAAATGCAGAATCTCAGGCCTCATCCTTGACCTACTAGGTTATGAATTGATGACTATCCCAGCTGGTGCTTTTATAAATTAAAACTTGCTAAGCACTGCCCCCAAACACTAATACTGGGAAAGAACTTTGTAACAAATCAATTTATAGAAGATGGGTTAAGTTATACAGGTTTTTATACCACAGTGCCTCTCAAGAAATATGTGTTTAAATTCTTACTTTCCAAAGTTGGGAAGTAGTGGGAGATAGATATTAAGCAGTCATTTCCAAATTTATTTTTCTCATTGGTATAATGTTGTTGTTATGTGGTATAGATTTTCATCTCATAATTAAGCAGCAAATGGATCATACATAAATAATCAGATAACTAAAAATGCTTAATGATTATCAATAATATGCTGAGTGGAAGGGCAAAATAAATTTTCCAGAGAAGAAAAACTAATCTTTATCATTGTAAAATAAAACAAAAAAATAATAATAAAACAATTCCTTAGAGTATTAACCAGTTACATTTATAAACTATTAACAAAATAAAACAATGATTACAGTAATTGGCTCACAACATTTAGCATATGCATTAAATTTTTTGAATGAAATTTTATGAATTCAGTTAAGGAGTATTTTTGCATAAATTTATTTCTTATTTTTATGAAATGTTCAGTATTAGACAAAACACAATGAAAAATCTTTAAAATGTTTATTAATTATGATTAACATACAAAAAACTGTATATAGCATTTGATATATATACAACTTGGTGAACCTGTGTACTTATCTCCACAGTCTATGCCATAACATATCTTTTCTTTTCTTCTTTTTATTGAATTTATTGGGGTGACACAGGTTTCAGGTACACAATTCCATAACACATTATCTGAATACTTGTGTGCTTACAAGTCAAGTCTCCTTCCATCACCTTTTATCCCCCTATACCCTCATTTCCTTCACCAACTCCTCGGCTGACAATCATCATACTGTTAACCATGTCCATGAGTTTTTTTTCTCTTCTTTTGCTCAATCCCTTCACCCATCCCCCCAGCTTTCCCACCTATCCACCCCCCTCCCCCTCTGTCAGCCTCCTGTTTATCTATGACTGTCTCTATTTTGCTTGTTCTGTGAAATTGTGGGGTTATAAGACTGTCCCATTTTTAATTTTTTGAGGAAACTCCATACTGCTTTCATAGTGACTGCACCAATCTGGATTCCCACCAACAGTGCACAAAGGTTCCCTTTGCTCCATATCCTTGCCAGCACTTGTCCTCTGTTGATTTATTGGTAGTCACAATTCTGGCAGGTGTGAGATTATAGATAATTATAGTTTTAATCTGCATTTATCTGATGATTAGTGACATTGAGCATCTTTTCATGTGTCTTTTGGCTAGCTGTATGTCCTCTTTGGAAAAATATCCATTCAGAATTTTTTTTTATGTTAAGTTGTCTAAGTTCTTTATAAAATGTGGATATTAACTCTTTATCAGTTATATTATTGACACATATGTTTTCCCATTCAGTGGGTTGTCTTTTCATTGTGTTGATAGTTTTCTTTTTAGTTTGGTGTAGTCCCATTTGATTATTTTTTCCTTTGGTTGCCATTACCCAAGAGGTATATCAGAAAAATATTGCTATGAGAAATGACTAAAATTTTACTGCCTATATTTTCTTTTAGGATTTTTCTGGTTTTGAGAATAAACATGTCTTATCATTTCAAAACATTTCCTCCTGCCTACTCACTTAAAAAAATAAATAGCTTTATGTTGAATAAAATTATTACAAGTTTATCATAGAAAATGTGTAAAATACATAAAAGCATAAAATGAAAATGATATAATTTTACTATTCATGGAGAAGCACAGATGCTGTTTTAATTTATTTTCTTTAAACATCCTTTTTGTATACTTACGCATAGGAAATGGTAAAAGATATATATATATTTGCTTGTATTTTACTCTTTTATTTAATATTATAACATGAACATTTTAAAATATATTAAAATTTATTTGAAGACATGATAGTTAAAGAATGAATAATATCGCATTAGATGGTTTTCCATAATTTACATCTTTTTTTCATTTTTAAAATTTTCATTAAGTTTATTGGAGTGACACTGACCAATAGGATTATATAGGTTTCAAGTATACATTTCTATGATACATAATCTGCACATTGTGTTATGTGCCCACCACCACATTATCTTTTAATGAGAGATTTTTAGGCTGTTAATATAACTTTGTTCTTATAAATAATGCTTAAAAAGTTCTATTTAAGAAGAATCTTAATTGTTTACTTAGAATAAATTTCTAGAACTGCAATTATTGTTTCAAAAATTTAAAGGAAATTTATTAAAGATTTTAAAGATTTATCAAATTCTTCATTTTTACTACACTTTCTTAGAACTATATCTTCAATTTTATTATTTAAGGTAAAATAATGTTTGATATAAGTATTCATTATGTGCATGGGAAGTACATTTTTATAATGAGCTTTTTTGGATGTGTGTTAAATTTATATTCTTCTCTGTTTTCAAAGAACCCAACTATTAGTTTTCTGCCTGAAACACCAATTGACTCCATCACAATGACTGACTGTGATCAAATGGCATTATGTGATACACTTTCAGTTAATAGATCTGTAATTGCTCAAAAAGAAGAGAAAATTAAAGGTTCAGAATCTACCAAAATCTGTTCCTCTTTAGTGAAATCTTGAAAAGTTTCCCAGGTGTCTCTTAATTTAATGTTATGAATTTGAATAATTTCATAGTGTGAGTGACATGGCTTTTCTTACCATTATTCAATCACATCAGTCATTTTTGTTTAACAAGAGATTTTAGATCGAGGAAATACTTCATGATTTCATATTATGAATGAATCATGTAAAAGGTATGAGTCTATGTGAATTCATGAGAGTAGGTTATATGCATTTATAAACATAAATATCAGATATAAATAATGATATCTTTCATAATTGTTCATACTTTGTGAACTCAACTCTATATAAGTGTGCTACAAAGAAGAAACAGGCTATTTACTCATAATTGCAAAATCTAAAAGTAGATGATTATAGTCATGGTGTTTCAGGTTTATTCTCTTGCCTTGGATTGTATTTCTGAGAGCAGTTCAAGCAAGACCAGCAGGTGAAGAACAAGCTTATAAAAATCATTTTTAAGGCTATTTTGTTATAAGCCTTTCAGATGTGAAAAATTCATGGAGTATCTCACACAGAATTTGGCACATAGTAGGCACCTGAACATTTGCTTTTGATTTTCCTGCTATGGCTTCAGTATATAATTAAAGGTCCAGAGAGCGGGTGTATTTCTTATGCATTGGACAATAAAACAGTGTTAATGGGCACTTGGATTACTTCCATATCTTGGTTATTGTAAATAACACTGCAATGAACATAAGGGTGCATACAACTTTTTTGAATTAGTGTTTTGGATTTCTTTGGATTTATACCCAGAAGTAGAATCACTGAGTCATAAGACAATTCCATTTTTAATTTTTTGAAGAATCTCTACACTGTTTTCCATAGAGGCTGCACCAATCTTCACAGAGTACAATATCTTTTAATCTGAAGAAATTTTAGACATATTGAGCTCAAATCTGACTACACTAACAAAGAAAAAATCCTAAGAATATTATAAATTATCTACATTTTAATTTTTGTATTATTGAAAATGTTATCTTTCCATTACACTTTACATTCAATATTTTATATTAGTTTTAGATGTAAAGTATAGTGGTTAGATAATCATATATTTTATAAAATATTCCCTCCTATATTTTTAGTACCCTCCTGGCAACACACATAGTTATTATAATATTATTAACTATATTCCCTAAGTTGTAATTTACATAATCATGACTATTCTGCAACTATCAATTAGTACTTCTTTTTCACTTGGCCCCCAACCTTTCTCCCTCTGGTAAACACATTACAGTTTAATTTTTAAAAGTGATTAAATAATTGTCATTGAAAATTTGGAATCAAGTTTTATCCATGCTTCTCATTTCTATTGCCTCTGCACAAAACCTTGCCTGAGTAATTTGCTATATCCTCAAAATAAGAGGTAGCTAGCCTCAGCATTATTAGCCTCATTTTATAACACCTTTTTGACACAACAAGACCTTTATTTATAAATGCATGTAGTAAAGGTATTTCCTTTGATAAAGGAAAGGATTATTTATAATAACCTTCAAAAATCTTCCATTTTCTTAGAAAGTGATATACTTGGTTAACCCAGAAACAGAAGAATTTCTAATAAAAATATTTAGAGTGGTCAAAGGGGTATATTTTCAGTATAAATGTGTCTAATTTGGATTGTTAGTAACAGAAAATTTGGGAATCTATTATTTTAAATATTCTTATTTATCTTAAAAGTACTACTAATTGCACATTGAACACATAAATCATTGACAATATCTATAATAATAAAAGAATAATTAGACTGGACAGCAGAATGACTTTCCAGATGTCATTCCAGACATCCTTCCAGATGTCCTTCTGGACAAAGTCATGGCGGTGGAGGCTGAGACAGAGGTAGTTAGAGGCAATCAGTCAGGCAGGCAAGCAGTTCGGGGTGATCAGGCCGGCAGGCAGAGTGGTTAAGAACAATGAGGTATGCAGGCAAGCAGTTAGGGGCAATGAGGCAGGCAGGCCAAATGGTTAGGGGTGATCAGGCAAGCAGGCAAATAAGCCAGCTGTCCTGGATTGTCTCGATCCCTGGTCTAAACCAGCAGTCGTACATCCCCTAAAGGGTTCCAGATTGCAAAAAGGTACAGGCCAGATTGAGGGACACTCCGTCCATGCATGAATGCACCAGGCCTCTATTACATATATAAATATATATAAACAGTTGGTGTGATGGAACACTAGCATTTACATGATACCATTTTAACCAATTTTTCTGTATTTATTTATTTATAATCATTATATCTTTTCTAAAAATGTATGTGTTCTCATCCTCCTCTTTTTCATTCTTCTCACTGATGACATTTATGTCTAGGAATTCTCTTGCTGTAATGGTCTTTGTGTTCCCCTAGAATTGACTTAATTTTGTAGATTCATTCCACGTATTAAATTTATCAAAATTTTTTTTTACTTTGTATTTATTTTTTCTTTTTTAAAAAAATCTTTATTGTTTAAAGTATTATACATATCTCCCTTATCCCCACTGACCTTTCCCTAGCTGTTCTTTCCCCGCAACATGTGTCCTCACGCCCTACTGTCTGAGCCCATGAGTTATGCTTATATGCAAGCATATGAGTCCTTTGGTTGCTCTCTTAGGACTCCCCGCTTCCACCTCCATTCCTCCCTCTTTTCTCTGAGGTTGGAAAGTCTGTTTGATACTTCTATGTTTCAGGATATATTTTTGTTCATCAGTTTATTTTGTTATATTCCACAAATGAGTGAGATCATGTAATATTTGTCTTTCTCTGACTGGTTTATTTCACTTAGCATAATGCTCTCCAGGTCCATCCATTCTGTTGCAAATGGTAAGAGTTCTTTCTTTTTTACATCAGTGTAGTATTCTATTGTGTAGATGTATCATTGTTTTTTTTTTAATCTGCTCATCTGTTTATGGGCATTTAGGCTGTTTCCAAATCTTAGCTACTGTAAAGTGGGCTGTTATGAACATAAAAGTACATATATCCTTTTTGTTTCTGATTTCTGGGGATATATTCCTAGAAGTTGGATTACTGGGCCAAATGGGAGTTCCATTTTTAATTTTTTGAGGAAACTCCTTATTGTTTTCCAGAGTGGCTGCACCAGTCTGCATCCTCACCACCAATTCAAGAGGGCTCCTTTTTCTTTGCATCTTCACCAGCAATTATCATTAGTTGATTTGTTGATGACAGCCATTCTGACAGGTATGATATGGTATTGTGATTTTGATTTGTATCTCTCAGATGATTAGTGACTTTGAGCATGTTTTTATGGCTATTGGTCTTCTGTATGTCCTCTTTTAAAAAGTGTCTATCTTGGTCCTTTGCCCATTTTTTTATTGGATTTTTTATCTTCCTTTTGTTAAATTGTATGAGTTCTCTATAAATTTTGGAGAGTAAACCCTTATTGGAAATAACATTGGCAAACATGTTCTCCCATGCAGTGGGGTCTCTTGGTGTTTTGTTGATGGCTTCTTTTGCTGTGCAGAAGCTCTTTATTTTGATGCAGTCCCATTTGTTTATTTTCTCCTTAGTTTCCATTGCCATAGGAGCAGTATCAGTGAAGATATTGCTATGACATATGTCTGATATTTTGCTGCCTGTGGATTCTTCCAAGATTTTGTGGTTTTTCATCTTACATTTAACTCCTTTATCCGTTTTGAGTTTATTTTAATACCCAGAAATATGTGGCTTTTTTATATACCAATAATGAATTCACAGAAAGAAAAACAAAACAAAACAAAAATCCTATTTACCATTGCAACAACAAAAAATGACAATACCTAGGAATAAACTAAAGACGTAAAAGACCTGAATTTGGAAAACTACAGGTAGTTGAAAAAAAAAGATAGAGAAAGATAAACAAAAAGAAGAATATACCGTGTTCACAGATTGGTAGAATCAACATCATTAAAATGTGCATACTACCCAAAGCAATCTATTGATTCATTTAAATCCCCATTAAAATACCAGCAGCATATTTCACAAATCCAGAACAAACTCTCAAAAAATTCATATGTAACAAAAAAAGTTTCTGAATAACACAGCAATCCAGAGAAAGAACAAAGTTGGACGTATTGCAATACCAGATATCAAGCTGTATTACAAACCCATGGTTCTCAAAACTATCTGGTACTGGCACAAAAACAGACATATAGACCAATGGAACAGAACAGAGAAATCATAAATTGACTCAAGCCATTATGCTCAATTGATATTTGACAAAGGAGGCAAGAGCATACAATGGAGTCAAGACAGTCTCTTTAATAAATGGTGTTGGGAAAATTAAACAGATAAAATACAAAAAATGAAACTAGACCATCAATTTACACCATATCAGAGACTTTAGAAGACAATTTTCCCAACTACTTGGAGTTGATTGGTGTGGGGGAACTCTGTGTTTTTGTGTTTGCATTTGTATCTGTTTTAATTATTGAGGATATGAAATTATACCCCTTGAGAGGAAGGACTTGATTTCACTCATATTGGGTCTTTGGTTCCTGTCACATGGCCCTAAAAAAGTGTTTTGCTCAATAAATTTGTCATTCATGCAATGTATTACATACAAGTGCATTTCACTCTCTGGGCCTTTGTTCTTGAAATTCTCTCTGCTTAAAATATTTATTCTGACAGAGGAAGACAAATACCATACGATTTCCACTTATACGTGTAATCTAAAGAACAAAATAAATGAACAACTAAAACTGAACAAAGGATTGTCAAGTGGGAGTGGTATTGGAAGCCTGGGTAAAAAAGGTTAAGGAATTAAGAAGATTAAGAAGTACATATTGGCAGTTACATAGTCGCCATGGGGGTGTAAAATATACCAAAGGGAATATCCCGTATAATAAAAGGCCAGACCATAAGTGCGATGACCAGAACAACTGCTTGACCAGTCACTATGAGGTGGGGTGCTGGTGAGGGGAACTGGATGGCTGGTGGTGGCAGCAGGGAAGGATGAGGGCCTCTGAGGAGAACCAGGTGGCTGGCAGTGGTGGCGGGGCTGGACGAGGGCCTGTGAGGGGAACTGTGTGGCTGGCAGTGGCAGTGGCAGCCAGAGATTGGCGATCTGATAGAAAATGGCCCTGATCGCAGGCTAGGCTTAGGAACCCTAATCATGCACAATTTTGTGTGCTGGACCTTTAGTATTCAATAATGTAATATCTATGTATGATTCCAGGTAGGTACTGGAATTATTGAGGGGATCGCTTTATAAATTACATAACTATCTAGTGACCATGCTTTACATCTGAAACTAATCCTATGTAATAAAAGCATAATACGCTAAGTGTTTGACTCCTTGACTATTTGACCAAGAGCTATGATGTGCACTGACCACTGGGGGGAAGATGCTCCAAATGATAGTTTAGCTTCCTGCTGGGGTCCAGCTGATCAGGACTGGGTGAGATGGGCCAACCACTCCCTAGAGTCCTCCTGTGACCTCTCCCCAGCCCAGATCATGTACGGGTGGGGTCCCTCAGCCTGGCCTGCACCTTCTCACAATCCAGGACCCTTTAGGGTATGTCAGAGAGCTGGTTTCATCCTGATCCCTGCAGGCCAGGCTGAGGGACCCCACCAGTGCACGAATTCATGCATCAGGCTTCTTGTATAAAATAATACTGAATGTCAACTATAATTGAAAAATAAAGTAAAAATTTTCTACCTTATATATTTCCATGGCTCATATCCTCATTCATAATTCTGAAGAAATGTCTTCTCTATAAAGGAGCTTATCCTAAATCACTAAATCTTAAAAATGTAAATATCATGCACTCACACATACTCTTGTGTTTTGTTTTGTTTTTAAATGGGATTTATCACTATTTTAATAGCAGTTGTTTATTCATTGTTTCTCTCATTCTAATGTGAGCTATCCCAAGTGTTCATTCCCAGAATGAATAACAAGTGAGCATATTGCAGCTACTCGATAAATATTAGTTCAAAGAGTGAATTAATTTTTTAATTAATTTCCCACCTCTCTTCACAAACACACATACATATATTGGACTATGCATCCCATGAAAATTGGAGACAGTATATTTTCTGTTTATCACTCTATCTAGGCAGTCAATGCTCAAAATAAATGTTGAATGGCAAATGAATGAGTGTTGTGTGTGATCAGTTGCTTTGCAGGTATGTGTTGTACACTGGATTACATCTTACTAGGTACATACTTTCTTTTAATCATTACTGTGTTAAAAGGAAATAATTTGGTTTCTTTGTATCTATTCTTGTTTTTATACATTAACATGAAATTTTTGATAGTAGAAACTTTATAAAATAATCATATGCAGCTTGGGGAGTGGGTTAGTGACTTAGTTCACATTTTCATCCCATCCTTCATTTGACCTTGAAAATGATAATGTCATTTAACTTAATAGTTACCGCTAGTGCACAATCCCCAACTCCAAACCCTCCACCCACCCTTATTTCTTCTCCCAGTCCTGACTCAAATTGAGATTTTTATAAAATCTTATTTGCTTAGAGTAAGTGACCCAGTTCTCTGATTTTCAGATCCTTCTCCAATGTATCTATTTCCAGGGTCAGTGGCTGCAGGGTAAATGTTTCTGTCATTCTTCAAAGAAGAGAAGCCCTGGAGCACTCCAGGGAGCTACAGAGGCACTTGAAAAGAGACAAGAGATCAGAATAAAGAAGAGAAAGGCCAATGAAATTTTTACTTAGTAAACTTCCTTTCTTATTCCCAATTCTCATCCTGCAACTAACTGCATTTGAAATCATTTTAAGGTTTTAGGGGACTACAAACTGAAATTGGAAACTTTTTCAAATGGACTTTAAAAAACACCACACACAACAAACTGTATTCTTGACTATCATTTAAATTTAATAATTTTCACTTGAGTATACCACATACATTGACATCTTAAGTGCTGGTGTTTTTTAATGATAGGTATACAGAAATCTGATATTGGCAATTGGGACTAGTTAGTGCAAAAGTGTGTGTGTGTGTGTGTGTGTGTGTGTTATAAATGGTGATACTACTTTTATTTAAAACTAGAGTCCCAGTGCATGAAATTCATGCATGAGGGGATTCGGGGCTGCACTCTCTACAATCCAAGTCCCCTCAAGGGATGTCCATTGGGATTGGGCCTAAACGGGCAGTCAGACATCCTTCTCACAATCCAGCACTGCTGACTCCCAACAGCTCACATGCCTGCCTGATTGCCCCTAACCACTTCTGCCTGCCAGCCTGATCACCCTCTAACCACTCCCCTGCCAGCCTGATGGACACCTAACTACTCCCCTGTTGGCCTGGTTGCCCCCAACTGTCCTCCCTTGCTGGCCTTGTCTACCCTAACTTGCCTCCCTTGACAGCCTGGTCACCCCCAACTGCCCTCTTCTGCAGGCCTGGTCACCCCTACCTGAGCTCCCCTGCTGGCCTGGTGGCCTTAAACTTCCCTCCCTTGCTGGCCTGCCCGCCCCCCGCACTCAACTGCCCTCTCTTGCAGGCCTGATCACCCCTAACTGCCCTCACTTGCCAGCCTAGTCGCCCCTAACTGCCCTCCCCTGATGGTCTGGTCACTACCAACTGCTCTTCCCTGCAGGCCTGGTCCCCCAAACTGCCCTCCCCTGTAGGCCTGATCACCCCTAACTACCCTTCCCTGCAAGTCTGGTACCCCCCAGCTGCCTTCCTCTGCAGCCTTGGTCACCTCCAACTGCCCTCCCTTGCAAGCCTGTCCTTCATAACTGCCCTCCCCTGTTGGCCTGATTGCCCACAACTGCTCTTCCCTGTTGGCCTGATTGCTCACAACTGCTCTTCATGTTGGCTGTCTTGTGGTGACCATCTTCTGTCCTCATGCGGGCAGTCATCTTTGACTACATGGGGGCAGCCGTCTTGTGTGTTGGAATGATAGTCAATTTGCATATTAAGCTTTTATTATATAGGATGTGGCTAGAGGATACTTGGAGAGCAGGTGGGTCAAGGACGAGGGAGGCCATTGGGTTTTGAGTCAGAGGTCCTAGCCCACACTGAATCGGCTGGCTGTGGCTTTGCAGGCCTGCACTTTGGTGGCAGCATAGACAAGACCCACGCACATGGGCATACACAGGTCCCAGCCATTGATGGGCACCGGGCCTGCTCATAGCACAGGTTTAGGCACTCTTGGTGGAGGTGCAGGCGCACCACACAGTAGTCCATATTAAGCTGGGTCTTTCCATATTTGAAGCTCCACAGGAGTTTCTTCTAAGTCTGGATCAGTTCATTCAGGTTCCTTTCCATGTGTGAAAAGTGGTGCTGCTGCTCTCAGTGCCCTGGGCTAGAGTTTGGCCTTTGGGAGGCAGGTGCCCAGGTATCTCTGGTACAAAGCGAACCAGGATCTGTTCAGATTCTTTCAAGTCTCATGGTGACTTTTTGATCGCAGACTTTTTGTGAGGTAATGTACATCTCTTGTTTGAATTTTTATACATAATCTAGAGGCCCAGTGAATGAAATTTGTGCAAGAGTAGGCCTTCCTTATCCCAGCTGCCAGCACTGGTTTCCTTCTGGCACCCAGGACCTGGGCTTCCTTCTGGCCACTGGCAGGTACTCAGGATCTGGCTTCTCTCACAGCCCTGGCTTCATCCAGAAATTCTTCCAGAAGCACATACAGCATAATATAATTATGCTTTTATTATTATAGATTTCCCCTCAGCATACCTCTTCTACTAGTAAATAAAACACAGTGGAGGCTGTTTCCTAGAGTGGAGTGAGAGTGTCAGCTAGTACAAACAACTGGCTTGAATTTGTAATTTAAGCAAATGGAATGTAATTCTGAAAAAAATGAACAACAGATACATTTAATTTTCAGCTAAATTAGTCACAATCAGTGAGTGACTTAGCATAGTTACCAATTTAAAATTGATGTTCTAATATTCTATGAAATGTATGCAAGTTGAAGGACTAAAATTGAGAGCCTCATAAAAAAGTCAGCTTTAATCAAGAATATAGCTAATATGTTTAAAATTAATATCAAGATTCTTATTGTGTTTATACTGGAAAAATAGTTTGTTATTGACAGTTTTAAGGTGAGGTGATTGTAATGAGACATAGCTGTTATATATTAATACTTAACCACACCTTTTCCCATTCAGTATGAAATGTAAACACCATCACACATAGATCCAGAACGTATTAATATTAATGAAAGAGAACTTCTTTGAGTTACTAACAGTTATATAGAATTCTTTTGATAATTGTGAGTTTTTTTTCATTAACAAATTATTTGATTTTTCTTAGGGAAAGCTATTTTTTCAATGCCTATGGCAAGCAGACTGGCTTGGTCTCTGATAACCAGGTGTATAAGATATATTCTTCATGGCAAAATTCAGATATGCCAGATATGTGTGTTTGTTTGTATATGTAATTCTTTTATTTAATGTTTAAAAAAATTAATAAATCTTTTATAATTCTAATTTATTTTATATCTTGCTTTGATATATATTTATAGTCTACCATCTAGCAGAGTAGAAGAAATTTAATCCCAGTTAATTAAAAAAAAAAAAAAACCTCTTTACTCCTCTTATCAGGGTAGGTTTCATGTCATTTATTTTTACAAATATCTGCCTTGATGGCCATCTTTTTATTTTGTCCTTAGACCACAGAGGTCATCCCTGATATATCTCTCTCCAGTCTGAGCGGCCTCCACAGTGGTCTGTATGGTACTATGGGATCCTATTCTGTATTGGGCACTGAAGTCACTATAGTGCTGAGATTCATCTGCTGACCCATATCCTCTTTCTTTCTTTCTTTCTTTCTTTCTTTCTTTCTTTCTTTCTTTCTTTCTTTCTTTCTTTCTTTCTTTCTTTCTTTCTTTCTCTCTCTCTCTCTCTCTCTCTCTCTCTCTCTCTCTCCCCACCCTCCCTTCCTTCCTTCCTTTCTCTTTATTTATTTTACTGTTTTTATTTATTTATTTATTGTCTAAAATTTTACATATGTCTCCTTTTCCCCGGTTGGCCCTCCCTCCCTCAAGCCATTCCCACCCCGGGCAAGCCCCCACGGCCCCAGTGTCTCTGTCCATTGGTTATGCTAATATGCATGCATACAAGTCCTCTGGTTGCTCTCTAATTCCCCACCCCCTTCCCACTACCATGCCATTTGTCTCTGGATCTATTCTTGTTCATCAAATTATCTTGTTCGTTATATTTCACATATGAGTGAGATCATGTGATATTTATCTTTTTCTGCCTGGCTTATTTTGCTTAGCATAATGCTCTCTAGTTCCATCCATGCTGTTGCAAATGGTAAAAGTTCCTTCTTTATTATAGCAGCTTAGTAATCCACTGTGTAGATGTACCACAGTTTTCTAATCCACTTATCTGCTGATGGGCACTTAGACTGTTTCCAAATCTTAGCTATTGTAAATTGTGCTGCTATGAACATAGGGATGCATATATCCTTTCTGATTGGTATTTCTGGTTTCTTGGGATATAGTCCTAGAAGTGGGATTACTGGGTCAAATGAGAGTTCCATTTTTTAACTTTTTAAAAAATATATATATTTTATTGATATTTTTACAGAGAGGAAGGGAGAGAAATAGAAAGTTAGAAATATTGATGAGAGAGATCCTCCTGGGTATGTGCCCACAACCAAGGTATGTGCCCTTGATCAGAATTGAACCTGGTACCTTTCAGTTTGCAGGTTGACTCTCTATCCACTGAGCCAAACCGGTTTTGGCCATTTTTAACTTTTTGAGGAAACTCCATACTGCATTCCACAGTGGCTGCACCAGTTTGCATTCCTACCAGCAGTGCATGAGTGTTCCTTTTTCTCCTCATGTTTGCCAGACTTGTTGTTTGTTGATTTGTTGATATAGCCATTCTAGCAGGTGTGAGATGGTATCTCATTGTTTTGATTTGTATCTCTCAGATGGTTAGTGACTTTGAGCATATTTTCATATGTCTCTCTTCCTTCTGCATGTCCTCTTTTGAAAAGTGTCCATTCAGGTTCTTTGACAATTTTTTTATTAGATTGTTTATCTTCTGTTTAAGTTGTATGTAAATGCTGGAGACTAAACTCTTATCTGAAATAGCATTGGCAAAGATGTTCCTCCCTGCAATGGGATTTCTTGTTGTTTTGTTGATGGTTTCTTTTGCTGAGCAGAAGCTTTTTATTTTGATGTAGTGCCATTTGTTTATTTTCTCCTTAGTCTCCATTGCTCTAGGAGCTGTATCTGTAAAGATATTGCTACGACATATGTCTGCTATTTTGTTGCCTCTGGAGTCTTATAGGATTTTTATCGTTTCCCATCTTACATTTAAGTCCTTTATCCATTTTGAGTTTATTTTTGTGTATGGTGTAAGGTGGTGATCTAGTTTATTTCTTTTCTTTTTTTTTTTGCTATAATTCTTTGTGCATTTTTTTCTTCTTGGTAACACTTTCGAGAATTGTCTCTAAATAGAACATAGGGCTCAGAAATCCAGGATCCATGACAACTTTCCTCACTTCTTCAGTGTTTCTCTGTGATAACTACCCTCTCATCATGAACTCTCTGTTTTCTTTTTTAATGGAGGAATATTTTCTGTCTAGGAATAGGGCAACACTTTTCAGTCTTTTTCATCTCATGACACACATAAACTAATTACTAAAATTCTGTGGTAAACCAAAAATATACAGTGGTACTTCGAGACACGAGTTTAATTCATTCCGTAACCTTGAGGCATGGGAAACTATGAGACGCTCTAGTCGCGGTAAACTGGTGGGTCATGTGCAGCTGGCCGATCTGCCAGCCGATCCATGTGATTACTCGTATCTCAACGGTTGCTCGTATTTCAAAGCAAAAATCACTCGCTCGAAGGCTCGTATCTCAAAAATCTTATATGTTAGGGCACTCATATCTCGAGGTACCACTGTATTATATTTTAGCCAATCTGCCCAAAAATCAGTGTAATTTTCATTTATTTACAAAAAAATAAAAATAAAATAGTAATTACCTACCCTTTTTGCTCCAAAGTGACTTTTAAATAGTTACCTATATTTATATATAAGGATTTCTGCTACTAGGAATTAACCAACAGAAACAACCTTATTATGTGACATAACCAATAAGCTACAACTCTATTATATGACCTGTATATTTATGGTTCAAGACAGGGGATTCACACCAGACAGCTATTGTTGTATTTGCTGTTGTAATTTTTTTTAATTTAAAATGTTAAGGGAAAAAGTCATTATCCACTAAATGGGCATTGCATGTTTTAAAAATCCTTGTGGCACATCAGTTGAAAATCACTGATCTATGGGCTAGAGGCAGAATTATGTGTCTATTATTGTTTCTTTGATTTGTAAGGTTAGGATCAATCTTTTTAGGGCATCAGTTTACCTCAGAACATCACACTTTCAGAATGCAAAGCTGGGAAGAGGCTTTTTTTTTCTTCTTAGAATTACATATCCCCTACACAACATAGCAGTTCTACGTAGTCATTGTGAAGGAAGATGGGACTGTGGTTGATGGTGCGGAAGGTGGACAGGGTGGGTAGGGAATAAAATAGAAGAAAAACGTGACTTAAAATTTCAAATATATTTCCCTATTCAAAGATACTAATGAGAGGAAGGTTCTGGATTTGAGACTGACTTGATTCAGGTAATGTCCTGCAACATACAGTCTGTAATACTATTGGAGTCAATTCTACAGCAGTGATTTTCAATGAGGCTGCTACGGCAGGCACTCTGGTGCACTGCAATAATTTTGAAATATGTAATACCTGACTATTTAGTTTGGAGGACTGACCTCTTTTCCCTTAGATTGTCAAATAAAAAAAATATGACAACATAGTAGTCATCCGGTGTGAATGAATCAAAATTATACCCATTTTTGTCAGATAATAAAAAATATATATATATTTTGATGTGCCTCAGATAAAAAAGTTTAAAATCACTGCTTTATACCATTAATGATTATATCACAAAGATCAATAAGACCAGCAGTAATGAGCCAACAAATAGATAAACGAAAATTTCAGGAAAATAACTTTAAACATTCCCTGCCAAATTGTCTGACTAACCTTGGTCCTTGTTATTCTGAGCCTCTTACTTGCCCAAGTTTTTGTAAAAATTTTAAAAATATTTTCTGTTTAGAAAAAACATGTTCTTATTGATTTTAGAGAGAGAGGAAGAGATACAGAGAGAGAACCGTAATATGAAAGAGAAACATAAACGGGCTGCCTCCTTCCTGCTCCCTAATGGGGATTGAGCCTGCAACCCAGCTGTGTGCCCTGACCCTGAATCAAACTTGTGACTATTTGTTGTATGCTCAATCACAAGAGCCAAGGCAAAAGTTGTTTTTATTTTTTAAACATGGATCACATTTTTCTGCATAGCATATGACATTAGAGTGGCAGCAGGCATGAAGGGGAAGTTGAGTTGAGGATACAGTTGACATTCATGGAATAGAGGGACAAGACCAAATGTTGTATGACTATTTGAGTGTGTCCTACAGTGCCTGGCACAGGAATTATGAGTTTAATGGAGAAGAAACAATGTTTGAAGTATAAAGTGCCAAAAGCTAAACTATGGTAAACTATTTTTAATATATTTTTACTGATTTTGGAGATGAAGAGAGAGGGAGAGATAAAAGCACCAATGATGATGCAGAATCCAACTGTGACCTCCTGATTTATAGGTTAATATTCTGCCTGGCAGAATGTTTGCTTCATCACCCCTGGCCAGGCTGGGGCACTGTTGGGCCTCAAGGCTGTGGAGAGGCTCTGTGTAGTGGGCATGAAGCAGCCAGGCCCTGCAGAGAGCTATTGGCACATAAATTCATTTGCAGGGCTGCTAGTATACGTAATAATATATTACATAATGATTATATAATTAAAAGTTTATCTTTATTTTTTATGGGAATTATGTAAAATTATGACATTAGACATTATGGGAATAATGTGATATAACATAATAACATAAATGTGATCCATGTTTAAAATTTGTGCACAGGGGAGGGGAGGAGCTCAACCCTCTCCAATCAAGGACCCCTTAGGGGATATCCCACTGCCTTTCACCATCTGGGACTGCTGGCTCCTAACCATTCGCCTGCCTGCCTGTCTGATTGGCCCTAACCACCTCTGCCTAGCTGCCTGATCACCCCTAACTGCTTCCCTGATGGCCTGATCACCCCTAATTGCCTCTGCCTTGCCCTGTACCCAGGACTGGGCTTCCCTCTCTCTGGCCAGCCACAGGCACCCAGGACCTGGGCCAGCTTCATCCAGCCCAGCCTCAGGGTGCCATGGGTGGGCAGCTTTGTCCAGGCTGCAGCTGCAGATACCTGGGACCATAGAGCTGGCAGCTTGTTTCTCTCCTGGGTCGCAGGCACAGGTGCAGCTGCTGGTGCCTGGGACCATGAGGTGGGTGGCTTGTTCCCCTCCCAGGCCACAGCCTGGCTGATCCCCATTCTTCTCTCTTGAGCTCATTTGTGCCTGGCTGATTCCCATTCCTATCTCCCCAGTGTTGAGTGTCTGAGCCATTAAGCCATGATGGCATGAGGACATGATGACCATTTGCATATTAGCTCTTTATTATATTGGATAGGATGGTTATATTTCTTGTGTGTCTCTCTGTGTGTGTGTGTGTGTGTGTGTGTGTGTGTGTGTGTGTGTGTGTATTTGTGTGTGTATTTAATGCTTACCAGAGAATATTTTTTCCATTGATTTTTTACAGAAAGTGGGAAGGAGGGAGAAGAGGGGACAGAGAAAGAAACATTGATGTGAGAGAGACATACTATTTGGTTGCCTCCTACATGTGCCCTGATAGGGGATCGGGCCAAACCTGGAACTGAGGTATGTTCCCTTGGTCAGGAATCAAATCTGATTCTCTAAACCACTCAGCAAACCAACCAGGGCCATTTCCTTTATTTTAGTACAAAAACATATAATGCCGCCATGGCTGCAAGGGCTGAAACCCTTGCACATTGAGCCTCTAGTTAATAATAAAAAACCCATAGGTTTTAATCAACTATTCCAGAGGGAAATCTGAATTCCCACTTTTTTAATAGAAAATATTACCAAATAATATAAAATAATGTCCGTAGTTGTTAGAGTATACAGTAAAAATAATAAACACAAATTATAAAATATGTCAGGAAGTTAATTAATAAAAATATTATGGATTTTTATGAACTTTGTGATGCTATCAAAAGATAGCTTTGTAAGATTCACAATTGTTTTAATGCCCTAATATTAATGTGTATATCTAATTTGGTATTCATTGGTTTTGTGTGTCTTATTCTTTCCTTTTAATGAAGGCCATGAAAATTTTCAGACCAAAGTTATTAAATCTGCCCAAATTGATATCTTTGTATGTTATACTGTTCCTGTGTTTATTTTTGCCACCTCCTGCATAACATATGCTCCATGTGTGCAGAAACTCTATTTTATCCTCAACTCTATCTTCAGCACACAGAACCATGAAAGCACACAGAATGCACTTGATAAATATTTATTGAATGAAAGAATGACCTCAAAGGATAGGTTATTGCAATTTCTTTAGTTATTTTGATAATTCTTAGTGATGACTCATACTGAGAATTTGAAATAGCCTATTTCCATTAAACATAATAAATTAAACATAAGCATATCATTTTTGTGCTTTTTTCAGAAATGACCATTTGGCATGTGTTTTGTAACATAGTAGTGAGACAAAATGATGCCATTAACTCAACTCTTGCTTCTTATCATATCATTTAAATCAGACAAAATAATGCATTCATCAAACCTGTGTAGTGCTCAAATCAATATAATCAAATTGGGCCAAAGCCACTAGCTATTTATTTAAATATTTTTTGTGTACCTGTTATATCTCTAGCACAGAGCCAGGCTTGTGAGAAGTAGGAAATACTTTCTTCTATTACATATGGTTTTATTTTTTCTTTAAGAGAAGCAACAGTGTCTTCTATGTCCTATGTGCTCAGTATTGTGGCTTTTTGATGTCCACTTGTTCTGCATGAACTACAGTCCCTCAGAATCTTGTATGTGTCTGGTTAGATCAGGTTACAATGGCTGTCCTCTAATGATAACAGGAAGATAGCTGTCATTTTGTAGCATACATATAAATTCTTCTACTCATAGGAACTAGAATCCAGGTGCTGCTGTGAAGGGATTTTGAAGATGTGATTAAGGTCCCTAATCAGTAGACTTAAACTAATGAAAAGGAAGAATACATTGTACAGGCCTACCAAACAGTGGGAAACCATTTAAAAGAGGATTTATGATTTTCCTAAAGTCAGGGCTCCATACAGTCTCTAGCTTTGTAATTGCTCTTCCTTTCTTCTGGATCTTTTTTCCTGACCACCATCTGTGAACAAATCATCAGCTTGTGCCTGTGGGATTACATTCTGCTTGTCACTTCCATTTCCTGACTGCCTGTACTGTGAACTTTGGACTTGCTTACTCAGCACCCACAATTACACTAGCTACTTCCCTTGTAATTAATATATCTCCTACTGGTCCCACTCTCTGGTTGAAACCTCATTAATAAACTCACAAAATATTTCTTGACAAGACACAGTTTCTTTTTCAAAGGGCTTACAATCAAATAAGAGAACTGGTACCTGAAAATGAAAACATAGATAAGAGTTCAAAGTTACCTTTAGTTATAAGCTAAAATGTGTGATACAGAAAAGAAGCACTGTAGGATGTTAGAGTAGTAAGAGATCAATATGGCCAAAAATTAGTGAGAAAATACCCTACCTAATAAAGAGGAAATATGCTAATTACTGCCCCACCCTCAAAAATGGCAACACCCACAGCCACTAGATGGTGGCGCCCAGTCCCCTCAGCCCCACCAGGGTGGCAGATGTGCAACAAAGCTGGGCCTAACCCCAGGTGGACTCAGCCACTCCACACACCTGCCTTCAGAGTCCCACAGCCACCCAGCCACCCAGAGCTGGACCGAGGCACAAGCAAGCCTTAGATGGCGGCTGCTCAGCCTTCAGGGCTGCCTGAAGCTTAGGTTACCAGGGCCAGCCGAGGCTTGCTCTGACAGCAGTGGCAGCAACAGAGGTGTGATGGGGCATCACTTTCCCCTGATCACCAGGTCGCCTACCACACCTGAAGGCTCCTGGACTGTGAGAGGGGACAGACTGGACTGAGGGACCACCTTGCAGTACATGAATTTTCATGCACTGGGCCTCTAGTTCACTCATAAAAGAAAGTTGAATTTGTTTATAAAGGATGCATAAAGCTTAAAAGATCAGAGAAAAGTGAGAAAGTCATTCTGTTCAGTGAACAGCATTAACAGTTATTGAGATTAAAATAGCATGTTGACTTCAGAGTATAGCAAACTGACTTCACATTATGCCAGTGGGTTCTCAACCTTTCTAATGCAATGACCCTTTTAAAAAGTTCCTTATGTTGTGGTGGCTCCCAACCATACAATTATTATCATTGCTACTTCATAACTGTAATTTTGCTACTGTTATGAATTGTAATGTAAATATCTGTGTTTTCTGATGGTCTTAGATGACCCTGCTAGCAGTTCTCAAACTGTGGGTCATAGCCAGAGGTTGAGAACTGCTGCTATAGAGCACACAAAGCTACTATACGAACTCAGGGAAGAAGCAAAAATGCGGAGACAAAGAAACAGAAATGAAAGAAAACAAATGACTGGACATAGGGTTCAAAACCATAGTTATAAGGTTTTTCAAGAATTTCTTAGAAAAACTTGATAAATTTAGCGAGACCTTTGAAGATATGAAAAAGGACCAATTAGAGAGAATTCAAGATGGCGGCATAGCTAAACACCTACACTGCTGCCTCGCACAACAATTTCAAAACTACAACTAAAAGACAGAAGGGACGGCATGCAGAACCACAGGGAAGCTGGATGAGTGGAAATTCTACAACTAGAAGGCTCACGGAGACCCAGAGGAGCTGCAAAGAGCTGAGGTACAGAGACACACGGTTGGAGAAAGTGGGTGCCAGAGTATCTGGCTGGCTTTCTCTGATAGGAGGGAGATAGAGAATCCCAACTGCATTGAACCCCTTATCCTACAGCACTGAACCCCAGGTCCAGGAGAGACTCATACAGGGGGAATTGGGACTGTGAAAAGGGATAAGTGCACGGAAATTTAGGGAAGTCGCGAAAGAACAGAAGTCCAGTGGCACGCACAGCACTGTGCTCAGAAGACCAACTGCTGATTGTGCTGCTGGCTTTCATGAGTGGGCTTGGAGACAGAGCCTCACAACTATGCCACTTCTAACTCCACTAAAGCCCAGTTTAGGGCAAAATCCTGGGGACCCACACTCATATGGTCCCGGAGCACAGGGGAGCCAGAAAGGCAGCTGTCTAGAGGCACTGCTCCTGCACACAGTGATCACTCCAGCTACTATCCAGACACACATGAGACCCAGGGGTCGTGGAGGGCGAGGCTGACTGGAAGGCAAGGTGGTCTGTTAAGCCCTGAGATTCCACCCATCCCGAGCTCAACAGAGAGGCTTTTGCAGTTTTGCAAGTCTTGTATCATAAGGCTGAATCCAACACAGAAGTTCTCCTGACATATTGAAAATGTGGAGACAAAGGAAGAGGTCACAAAGAAAAGAAATGGAGGGCCGGAACCGGTTTGGCTCAGTGGATGGAGCATCAGCCTGCGAACTGAAAGGTCCCGGGTTCGATTCCGGATGGGGGCATGTACCTTGGTTGCAGGCACATTGCCAGTGTGAGGCATGCAGGAGGTGGCTGATTAATGTTTCTCTCTCATTAATGTTTCTGGCTTTCTATTCCTCTCTTTTTCTCTCTGTAAAAAGTTAATAAATTATGTTTAAAAAAAAGAAATGGAGGAAAACAAACAACTGGATATAGAGTTCAAAACCACTGTTATAAGGTTTTTCAAGAATATCCTAGAAAAGATGGATAAAGTTAGCAAGACCCAAGAGAAGATGAAAAAGTACCAACTAAAGATGAAAAAGGACCAACTAGAAATTAAACATACACTGACAGAAATGAAAAATATTATACAGAGACCTAACAGCAGACTAGGGGAAGGCAAGAATCAAGTCAAAAATTGGAAATATAAAGAATTAAAAAACACACAACTGGAAAAGCAAGAAGAAAAAATAATCCAAAAATATGAAGATAATGTAAGGAGTCTCTGGGACAGCTTCAAGCATACCAATATCAGAATTGTGAGGTGCCAGAAGAAGAGAGAGAAGAAGATACTGAAAACCTATTTGAAAAATAATGAGGTGGAAACCACGCCATCTTGCAGAGAGGGAGGTGGATGTCTGTGGAGGTCTGAAGCTGGCGGCTAGGGCACCCATGGAGCAGCCGGGGACCCGGGGAACCAGAACTCCGCTCTCCAATTGGTGCAGACACAAGGCGGAATCAGAGATCCACAGAGCACATGGAAAGTGCCCTGTGTGCTGTACCTGGTCGTGTTGTAGTTTGTGCCTTTCAATCAACGTAGGAGAGAGAACTACATAACCAGATACCCAGAGAAGAAAGACCATGGGCAGAAAAATAAACAGCCCACATAAGACAGAAAGGCAGGTTTCACCAGAAAAGGAAGTAAATGAAAGAGAAGCAGAAATAAGCCTGCCAGAGAAAGAGTTCAGAGAAATGATCATAAGGTGGATGAAAAGAATGGAAGACAAAATTGACAATATGAGTAAGAGCCAAGAGGAAGTGAAGAAGAGCCAAGAGGAGATGAAGAAGCAGCAAGAAGAAATGCAGAAGAACCAAGAGGAGGTGCAGAATAAACAAGAAGAAATGAAAAATGATATCACTGCTATAAAGAACTCAATGGAAAGCATCAAATGTAGACTACAAGAAGCAGAGGACTGCATCAGTGAGCTAGAAGACACGGTAGGAAAATATACCCAAGTACAGCAGCTTCTAGAAAAAAAAAAAGTTCAAAAGCAAGAGGAGAGCCTAAGGAAACTTTGGAATAACATGAAACAAAGCAACATTGCATAATTGAGGTTCCAAAAAGAGTGGAAACTGAACAAGGATTAGAGAATGTGTTTAAAGAAATAATGACAGAAAATTTCCCCAATATAGAAAAGAAAAAACCCATACAAATACAAGAAGCTCCCAAAGTCCCAAACAAAATGAACCCCAACAAACCAACATCAAGGTCCATTATAATTAAAATGGCAAACACCAACGAAAAGTAAGAATCTTAAAAGCAGCCAGAGAGAAACAGAAAGTTACCTACAAAGGAACCCCCATAAAACTAGCTACAGACTTCTCAACAGAAACTCATCAGGCCAGAAGGAAATGGAATGAAATATACAAAGTCATGCAAAGGAAGGGTCTGAATCCAAGACTACTGTACCCTGCAAGACTCTAAATCAAAATTGAAGGTGAAATCAAAAGTTTAACAGACAAAAAAGGACTAAGGGAATATATTACCACCAAACCAGCAATGCAAGTAATGTTAAAGGCTCTGCTGTAATAAAAAGAAAGAGGAAGGGAAGAAGGAACTCAGGAGTAAGGACTAAAAATGGCAACAGATAAGTTCTTATCAATAATAACTTTAAATGTAAATGGATTAAATGCTCCAATCAAAAGACATAGGGTAACCGATTGGATAAGAAAACATGATCCATATATCTGTTGTCTGCAAGAAACCCACCTCAGGAAAAGAGATGCATACAGTTTGAGGGTGAAGGGATGAAAGATGATATTTCAGGCAAATGCAAATGAAAAAAAAGCTGTGTTTGCAATACTTTTATCTGACAAATTAGATGTCGAAGTGAAGGACATAATAAGAGATAAAGAAGGCCACTTCATAATACTAAAGGGAACAATCCAACAAGAAGAAATAACTCTGGTATATATATATGCACCCAATATAAGAGCACCTAAATACATAAAAAAAAAAACTCTTGGAGGATATTAAGGGAGAGATTGACAGCAACACAACCATAGTAGGAGGCTTTAATATCCCACTGTCACCATTGGACAAATCCTCTAAACAAAAAAATCAGCAAAGAAACATCAATCCTAAATGACTCACTAGAACAGTTGGAATTAATTGACATCTTCAGAACATTTCACCCCAAAGCCACAGAATATACACTCTTCTCCAGTGCACATGGGTCATCTTCAAAGATAGATCACATGTTGGGTCATAAGAAAAGTCTCTTCAAATTCAAGAAGATAGAAATCATATGAAGCATTTTCTCAGACCACAGTGGCATAAAACTGGAAATCAACTATAATAAAAACAATAGAAAGAAATCAAACAGCATGCTATTAAACAACGACAGGGTAACCAGAGAGATCAAGGAAGAAATAAAAAACATCATGGCAACAAATGACAATGACAACACAACAATACAAAATTTATGGGACACAGTGAAAGTAGTCTTGAGAGGGAAGTTCACAGCGCTACAAGCCTACTGCAAAAAAGAGGAAACAATAGTAATAAATTACCTAAACCTACAACTCAAAGAGCTAGAACTAGAGCAAGAAGAAAAGCCCAGTGTACTCAGAAGGAAGGAAATAGTGAAGATCAGAGCGGAGATAAACAACTTGGAGACCAAAGAAACAATTCAAAAGATCAACAAAACAAAGAGCTGGTTCTTTGAAAGGATAAACAAGATTGATGAACCTCTAGCCAGGCTCACCAAGAAGCAAAGAGAGAAGACCCAAATAAACAAAATCAGAAATGAAAGAGGAGAAAAAACAACCGACCCTGTGGAAATACAAAGGATTGTTCAAAAATACTATGAACAACTCTATTCCAACAAATTAGACAACCTGCAAGAAATGGACATTTTCCTAGAAAAATATAAACTTCCAAAACTCAATGAGGAGGAAGCCAAACATCTCAATAGTCCAATAACTATGGAAGAAATTGAAGCAGTCATCAAAAAGCTTCCAGCAAATAAAAGCCCGGGACCAGATGGCTACACAGGAGAGTTTTACCTAACATTCAAGGAAGAATTAAAACCTATCCTCCTCAGACTATTCAAAAACATTCAAGAAGAAGGAACACTTCCAAACACCTTCTATGAAGCCAGCATCACCCTAATACCAACACCAGATAAAGACAACACAATGAAAGAGAATTGTAGGCCAATATCTCTCATGAACATAAAAGCCAAAATCCTCATCAAAATTCTTGCAAATCGGATCCAGCAGTAAATCAGATAGATCATACACCATGACCAAGCAGGATTCATCCCAGGAATGCAGGGATGGTACAATATCCACAAATGAATAAATGTGATACATCACATAAACAAATTGAAAGATAAAAATCACATAGTCATATCAATTGATGCAGAAAAAGCATTTGACAAAATCCAACATCCTTTCTTGATAAAAACTCTCAGCAAAGTAGGAATAGAAGGATCATACCTCAACATCATAAAAGCCATATATGATAAACCCACAGCTAACATCTTACTCAATGGGCAAAAACTAAGACCATTTCCCCTAAGAACAGAAACAAGACAGTGATGCCCACTCTCACCTTTCCTGTTCGACATAGTACTGGAAGTATTAGCCATTGCAGTTAGACAAGAAGAAGAAATAAAAGGCATCCAACTTGGAAAAGAAGAAGTAAAGCTGTCCTTATTTGCAGATGGCATGATACTGTACATAAAAAACCCAAAGGACTCCATTCCAATACTAATTGACTTAATTAATGAATTCGACATTGTAGCAGGATACAAAATTAATGCTAAGAAGTCTGTGGCATTTCTATACACTAAAAGAAACCATCAACAAAACAACAAGAAAGATCACTGTATGGGAGAACATATTTGCAAATGTTATCACTGATAAAGGTTTAATCTCCAAAATCTACAGCCAACTTATACAACTTAATAAAAGAAAGATGAACGATCCAATAAAAAACTGGGCAACAGACCTAAATAGAACCTTTTCATAAGACAACAGAAGGAAGGCCAAGAGACACATGAAAACATGTTCAAAGTCATTAATCATCCGAGAGATGCAAATCAAAACGACAATGCAATACCATCTTACACCTGTCAGAATGGCAATTATGAACAAATCAACAAATGACAAGTGTTGGTGAGGCTGCGCAGAAAAAGGAACCCTTGTGCACTGTTGGTGGGAATGCAAACTGGTGCAGCCACTGTGGAGAACAGTATGGAGTTTCCTCAAAAAACTAAAAATGGATCTCCCATTTGACCCTGTCATCCCACTCTTAGGAATTTATCCTAAGAAATCACAAACACCAATCAGAAAGGATTTATGCACCCCTATGTTCATAGCAGCACAATTTACAATAGCTACAATTTGGAAACAGCCTAGGTGCCCATTAGCAGATAAGTGGATCAGAAAACTGTGGTACATCTACACAATGGAATTCTATGCTGCCATTAAAAAGAAGGAATTCTTACCATTTGCAGCAACCTAGTTGGAACTGGAGAGACTTATGCTTAGTGAAATAAGCCGGTCAATGAAGGAGAAGCATCACATGATCTCACTCATTTGTGGATAATAAAGAACATTATAAACTGGTGAACAAAAGGATAGATACAGAGACAGTAAACTTCAAACAGACTGAGAAATTACAGCAGGAAGATTAAAGTTAGGTGAGGTAGATAAGAGATCAATCAAAGGACTTGTATGCATGCATATAAGCAAAACCAATGAACATAGACACTGGGGGGTTGGGGTATGTCTGGTAGGGATGGGGGCCAATGGGGAGATATGTATAAAACATTAATAAAAATTAAAAAATAAATTTAAAAAATTAGAAAAAAAAAGAAATAATGACTGAAAACTTCCCACATCTGGTGACAGAAATAGACTTATAGGTCCAGGAAATACACAGAACCTCATATAAAAGGAATCCAAGAGGACTATACCAAGACAATCATAATTAAAATACCAAGAGCAAAAGAAAAAGAGAGAATATTAAAGGCAGCAAGAGAAAAACAGTTCATTACCTACAAGGGAGCACCCATACGACTGTCAGCTGATTTCTCAACAGAAACGATGCAGGCCAAACGGGAGTGGCAAAAAATATTCAACATGATGATTAGCAAGATCCTACAACCAAGAATACTCTATACAGCAAAGCTATCATTCAGAATTAAAGGGCAGAAAAAGAGCTTCACAGACAAGAAAAAGCTAAAGGAGTTCATCAACTCCAAACCAGGATTATATGAAATGCTAAAAGGTACTCTTTAAGAAGAGGAAGAAGAAAAAGGTAAAAGCCAAAAAATTATGAACAACAAATACATATCTATCAACAAGTGAATTTAAAAATTAAGTGAATTAAAAATTTGATCAACAGAATAAACTGGTGAATATAATAGAATCAGGAGCACAGAAAGGGAGTGGACTGATAATTCTTAGGGGAAAAGGGTGAGGGGTGTACAGGGAAAGACTGGAAAAAATCATACACCTATGGATGAAGTCAATGGGGGAAGGTAAGGATAGAGGGAGTCTTGGGAACTGGGTGAAGGGGAGTTATGTTGGAAAAAAAAGATAAACAAATGTAATAATCTTAATAGTAAAGATTTAATTAAAAAGAAAAAAGAAAAAGGACCAACTAGAAATTAAACATACACCAACTGAAATAAAAAATATTATACAGAGATCTAACAACAGACAAGAGGACCAGAAGAATCAAGTCAAAGATCTAAAATACAAAGAAGCAGAAAACACTCAACTGGAAAAGCAATAAGAAAAAAGAATCCAAAAATTTGAAGATAGTGTAAGGAGCCTCTGGGACAACTTCAAGCATACCAACATTAGAATTATGGGGATGCTAGAAGAGAGACAGCAAGATACTGAAAACCTATTTGAAGAAATAATGACTGAAAACTTCCCATATCTGGTGAAAGAAATGCACTTACAAGTCCAGGAAGCACCCAGAACACCAAACAAAAGGAATCCAAAGAGGTCCACACCAAGACACATCATAATTAAAATGCCAAGAACAAAAGACAAAGAGAGAATATTAAAAGCAGCAAGAAAAAAATAGTTTATCACCTACAAGGGAGCATCCGTATGATTCTCAGATGATTTCTCAACATAAACTATGCAGGCCAGAAGGGAGTGGCAAGAAATTTTCAAAGTGATGAATAGCAAGAACTACAACCAAGAATAATCTATCCAGCAAAGCTATCATTCAGAATTGAAGGGCAGATAAAGTGTTTCACAGAGAAGAAAAAAGCTAAAGGAGTTCATCACTGCCAAACCAGTATTACATGAAATGCTGAAGGGTATTCTTTAAGAAGATAAAAAAGAAGAAAATGGTAAAGATAAAATTATGAACAACAAAGACATATCTATCAACAAGTGAATCTAAAAATCAATTGAATAAAAAAATATGATGGACAGAATAAACTGGTGAATATAATAGAATCAGGGGCATAGAAAGGGAGTGGACTGACAATTCTTAAGGTAAAGGGGTGAGGGAAGTGTGGGAAGAAACTGGACAAAAATTGTATACCTATGGATGAGGATAATGGGGAGAAGATAAGGGCAGAGGGTGTGGTGAGAACCAAGTGGAGGGGAGCTATGGGAGAGTGAGGGGAGAAGAGGAACAATTGTAATAATCTGAACTATAAAGATTTATTAAATTTAAAAAAATGACACAACTAAAAAACAAATACAGAGGTTATCATTGGATAATAAGATACATAGCATTTTCTCTATTTTTCTGAATTTAATCACATTCATTGTTGAGATGATCTTTACCTTAAAAGAAAATAAATATACATGGGGCATTATATTTGCCATTTGCCCTTGTGAAATTTGCAGATTCCTAGCACAGTGTTGATGGTTGAAAGTAGATTGTGGTCTTATGGAAGTCCAGGCCAGAGAAATATTTCACTAGAAGTCAAAATACTTAGGAAAAATCAAGTTTCCACTTTAAAAAATTATAATAAAATAGCCAAGACCAGTTTGGCTCAGTGGATAGACCGTCGGCCTATAGCCTGAAAGGTCCCAGGTTTGATTCCGGTCAAGGGCGTGTACCTTGCTTGTAAATACATCCCCAGTAAGGGACATGCAGGAGGCAGCTAATCAATGTTTCTCTTTCATTGATGTTTCTAACTCTCTATCCCTTTCCCTTCCTCTCTTTAAAAAATCAATAAAATATATATATATATTTTAAATTATAGTAAGATAAATTTTCACCTGTCTTGCAAAGATGGTTTTAAGGTGGAAAGTGATGCTAAAGCCAGGAAATTGGGGCTATATGGGGCTATAGCAAATGTCTAATTACTTCCCTAAGCTGCAAAGTCTACTATCTATATAGTATTAATACTATGCTAATTAGTTTGGATAGACCAGTTGTCTTCCAGTCATCATTTTGGACATCCTTCCTGACAAAGCTAGGGGCATGGTTGGCCTACAAGCCCCTGGCAGTCCCTCACCCAGGCCAGCCCCACCCCCAGCAGGGACCCCCACCCTGATTAAAGACAGCAAACCCTGGGGCTCCTCATTTTGGCTGGCTCCACTTTCTTGCAGGTACCCTCACCCTGATCTAGCTGGCCCCCACTTGTGTACCAGGACCCCACTTGTGCACCAGGCCTCTATTCTATAAAATAAAAGGGTAATATGCAAATTGACTGTAACATCAGAATGACCAGGACAAACACTGGATTAGTCACTATGAGGTGTACTGACTACCTCTTGGTCCTTTTCTCTGGCCGGCAGGCTCTGCTCACCTGATGGCCACCCACAGTGGGAATGGGGCTGGCAAGTGGGAGGGAACAGCTAACCTCTCAGTCCCTTCCCCTGGCTATGAGGAACCAATCAAAATGTTTGCTAAAATTATTTGAATTTTAAAAGTAAAAGCAATCATTATACTTTAAAATAAAAAATATTAATTATAATTTTTTTTTACAAAATAGGGCCTTAATAAAATTTGAAAAAAGTAAAAAGTAAGAGATGAGGAAATCATTGTTCTCTGGACATAGCATAACCAGGTAAGCTCTCAGGAACAGCCAGCTTAGTGGATTCAGTCTGAGTCAGTATATTAAGACCTTCTCAGAGATAATAGGTAAGATTGCTAATCAGCAGCATTAGTGCTTTGGGCTGAGAAGACTCTGTGACCTTCAGAGGCAGGTCCCCTAACGTTTGTTAGAACCTTTCCTGATCTCTGTCTTTTCTTCTAAGAAAGGTGTCAGCCCTTAATTCTTTTTTTTTAAAATATGTCTTTATTGATTTTATAAAGGAATGGAGAGGGGAGAGAGAGAGAGAGAGAGAGAGAGAGAGAGAGAGAGAGAGAGAGAGAGAGAGAGAGAATTATTAATGATGAGAGAGAATCATTGATGGACTGCCTCCTGCACACCTAACATTGGAGACTGAGCCCACAATCTGGACATATGCTCTGACTAGGAATTGAACCATGACCTCCTGAGTCATAGATCAATGCTCAACCACTGAGCCACACCAGCCAGGTGCCCTTAATTCTATATTATACCCTTTAGATCTGTGATTCATAGGCTGGCTTCTTTTTTCCTGATGAATTGACTCAACATGTATTAATAGTGTCAGTGAGTCCTTCAGAAATGTCTACATAGCTGCCCAGTCAAATATTAGAATAATCACTTAGGAGTTCATTGAATTTACTCAATTTAAAAAAGCCAATGTTTAGAGCAGTGGTGGCAAACCATGGCTCGCGAGCCAGATGTGGCTATTTAGACTCCTGAGTGTGGCTTTTCCACAAAATACCATGGCCTGGGTTAGTCTATTTTGAAGAAATGGCATTAGAAGTAGTTTAAGTTTAAAAATTTTGGCTCTCAAAAAAAATTTCAATCATTGTGCTGTTAATATTTTGCTCTGTTGACTAATGAGTTTGCCAACAACTTGTTTAGAGGATTTTATATAGCCTTTTCCAATTAAAAACTGAGAAGTGTGATTATAAAATATGCTGTTGTTTGTATAGACAATTCTCTACCCAAATGGCATCATTATTACATTTGTCTCCAAGATCTTTACATGTACATGGAAATTAGACATTGAAAAACATAATTATTATATCTAATAAAAGAGTAATATGCAAATTGACTGTCACTCCAACACACAAGATGGCTGCCACCATGTGGTCAAAGATCTGCCCCTTTGTGGACACAAGATGGCCACCACAAGATGGCCAGAAGGTGAGGGAAGTTGGGAGGGACCAGGCCTCCAAGGGAGGGAAGTTAGGAGAAATCAAGCCTGCAGGGGAGAGTAGTTAAGGGTGACCAAGCCAGCAGAGGAGGGAAGTTGGGGGTGACTGGGCCTGCAAAGAAAGGCAGTTGTGGGGGACCACGCCTGCAGGGGAGGGCAGTTAGGGGCAATCAGGCTGGCAGGGGAGCAGTTAGACATCAATCAGGCTGGCAGGGGTATGGTTAGGGGGTGATCAGGCTGGCAAGCAGAACAGTTAAGGGCAATCAGGAAGGCAGGCAAGTGAGCAGTTGGGACCCAGAACTCCTGGATTGTGAGAGGGCAGTCAGATATCACTTGAGGAGTCCCAGATTGGAGAGGATGCATGCCGGACTGAGGGATACCCCCCATGCACGAATTTTGTACACCAGGCCTCTAGTCTAGTATAATATCCTGCATATGTTATATCTTGCAGATCTATTAATAATACTGAATTGGGGAGCTTTCTTATTGGAAAAAAAATCTCTTTTTAAAATGAAGACTAAACTGAGATTAAAGGGAAAACCATCATAAAACCAAACCAAAATAAAAGAATACCTTAACAACTTCTTTTTTTCTACATTAAGTTATATGAATAGCAATCCCATTTGATATCTTTCTCTCTAACTATTTCAATTATGCATTTATTTAGCTATAACTCAAAGGACATTAAACTTTGAACTTGAATGTTATAGTCATCTTATGCTTCAATAGTTCTGATTTCAGAGACCAAAATTCAGTGTATTGTGAAATTCTACAGACCAGGCTTTTTTTTTTTTTCCTGTATAGAACTTGAACAACACACAGTTTAGTGCTGAATTTCTTCTTAGTGTTATTTTTGGGGGTTAGATGTTGACTAGTCTTTTCTGTTCAATGCATAACTTGCTTCTACTCTATTTGCATTATGGAAAATCAAGTACACACAACTGAAGATCAGTTAAATCCAATTTGCTTATCCTCTCATCAAAGACAAAGAAAGTTGGACAGAACAATAAACTTGGGCACTTAGCCAATGATCTTTTAGTTATTTCTTGCCAGCGTGTATTTCCTGAGCTCCCAATCTGTAAAATATCATAAAGAACCACACAGTTCATTTACATGTTAGTCACTCAATTAAATTGTATTGGGCACTTCCAATATGTCTAATGTTGTAATAATTGCATGTTATTTTTATTGTCAACTAGAACCTGGTGCATGAAATTCGTGCATGGATGTGTGTGTGTCCCTCAGGCCAGCCTGCACCTTCTCCAATTTGGGAATCCTCAAGGGCAGTTGGACATCTCTCTTACAATCCAGGACTGCTGGCTTCTAAAAGCTTGCCTGTCTGCTTGCATGATTACCCATAACCGCTTCTGCCTGCCAGCCTGATCATCCCCTAATCACTCCCTGCCAGCCTGATTGATGCCCAATTGCTCCCCTGCCAGCCTGATTGTCCCTAACAGCCCTCCCCTGCTGGCCTGGTTGCCCCCAACTGCCCTCCCTGCTGGCCCAGTAACCCCTAACTTCTCTCCCTTGTCAGCCTAGTCACCACAAACTGCCCTCCCCTGCCAGCTTGATTGCCCCCAACTACCCTTCCCTGCAGGCCCAGTCACCTTGAACTGCCCTCCCCTGCAGGCCTGGTGCCCCTCCTTAACTGCCCTCCTGTGCTGGCCTGGTAGCCCCTCACTACCTTCCATGCAGTCCTCGTCACCCCCAACTGGCCTCCCCTGTAGGCCTAGTCACTCCTAACTGCCCTCCCCTCCTGGTTGCCCAAAACTGCCCTCCCCTGCTAGCCATCTTGTGGCGGCCATCTTGTGTCAACGTGGAGGTGGACATCTTTGACCACATGAGGGCAGTCTTCTGGTGTGCTGGGGTGATGGCCAATTTGCATATTACTTTTTTATTAAATAGGATGAGTAATACTACTTTTGGCTCTCACACAGAATAAAATATATAAAATATTTAATTCTTCCCTAAAAGAGAGCCAAAATTATGTTGTTCCAAATTAAATGAAAATGCATATAAGGTCATCATAAATTCTTGAATATGTGGCTTTAATCTAGCATGAGGCAGAATAGGCTCAATATAGTACATTATTTATCTCACAAAAATAGATCTGACCTTGTTTTCAAGGATGGTCTGGTGGATTCTAATTTCAAAAATTGGATGACATATGTTAGGTGAAATGCCCCCAACCTGAAAGTAGAAGGGATTCTTACAAGGCCAGAATGCAGTTGTTTGTTTAATTGTTTTCTAAACAGTGAAATCATTTCATTCTGAAAAACAGTGAAGGAGAAATTTGTTTAAAATGCAGTCTATGCAAAAATTGCAATTTTCTCAAGTCTTCAATCAGCACAGGGAGATTGTTAGCAAGACCTTCAGACTCCTAACTCTTTAGTAATCAACATCAAGTAAAGCCCAGGATTATTAAGCCTCATAAATGGTGTCTAACTCTAAGTGATAAAATTACTTGGTCTTTTTGATCTTCTAGTTACTCACTACCAAACACTCTAAAGAAAAAAACAAAACGAAACTTGTATCTTTCTTTTGTTAACCTTTCTTTTGGTATAGTTTTGAGTAGTTTGAAGAAAAGATAAAGACTTATAAAAGAGACGATGATATTTAAGTTGTTTCAGATAATTAATTTTTTGTTGATTTAGATGAAGAAATACATTTTAAGTAAGATTCCATTTATATAACTTGAGTTTTTACCCATTTAAAAATATTATTTTTTGCATAAAGTGATATGGATCAATGCTATTAATAGCTGATATTTTTATGGTGGGTATATATTACATATGTTATTTTTGGTGTGTTTGTGTGTGTGTGTGTGTGTGTGTGTGTGTATTAGAGGCCCAAACATGGTTTGGGCAGGGGGTCCCTCAGTCTTAGTGCTGCTGCAGAGGAGGAAAAGCTCCTTCTGGCTGAGTAGTTCACCCCCTGTGGGAGCACACTGAACACCAGGGGGCAGCTCCTGCATTGAGTATTGAATATCTGCCCCTTGGTGGTCAGCGAGCATCATAGAAACCAGTTGTTCTGCTGTACAGTCAATTTGTGTGTGTGTGTGTGTGTGTGTGTGTGTGTGAGAGAGAGAGAGAGAGAGAGAGAGAGAGAGAGAGAGAGAGAGAGAGAGGAAGAGAGAGAGAGAGAGAGAGAGAGGGATCGAGGTACAACATACTTCTAGCAGCCCAAAACTTTCATCATACTCCTCCTCAATTAGTAGTACACCTCTCATGGTGACCAGTATTCTGATTTCTATTATCATTGGTTAATTTTGCTAGTTTTTGTGTTTCATGCAAATAGAAGCATATAGGATGTACTCTTTTCTAACTGGCTTCTTTTATTCAATACAATGTGTCTGTAGGTTACATTCATATTGCAGATATAATTTATTTCTTCTTTTCTTTTTCATTGCTTTGTAGTGTTCCACTGTAAGAACCTTCACAATTCATGTATCCATTCTCCTATTGATGAATATTTCAGTTGTTTCCAAAGGGAGAGGATATTATAAAAAAAAGCTGCTATGGATATTCATATATATACATAATTTGGTGTGATCAGAGCATATTTTACCTCTTGGTAATGTTTACTTAGGCAAGATGTTTATAATTATTCCTCTTTCATAAGAAAACATAGGGTACCTAGTCAGTCATGAGCCATGCAGCTTCCTCCAGACAAGGGTGCTTCTAACCAAGAGGCAACTGTGCTTATGTTTCTAAGGATGTCAATTTTACAACCCCAGAGAGAACAGTTCATGTTTGGGCTCCTGAGGGCACATTGAATCCTATCAAGTAAAAGAGTAATATGCAAATTGATTGTACCTCCATTATCCCCACAAGCCATTCTCACCAGCGAGTATGCAAATTAACCCAACCAAAACGGGTGTGGCCCTGGAGCAAACAGTAAGCTTGGGTTTTCCTGGAGTGAATGGCAGTAAGGCTTCCCGCACAGTTGGGCTGGCCCTGGACCCACTCAAGGCTACAAAATTTCAATTATAGGAGATAAATAAATCCCAAATAACAGGACCTCCACCTGAGTTGCCAGAGGCATGGCTGGCCTGAAAACCACCACAGGCCCTTCTCGCAGGCCATTGCATGCCCCAAGGGAACCTCCACCCTGATCCAGGACACCCTTCAGGGCAAACCTGCTGGCCACCACTCATGTACCAGGTCTCTATCCTACCTAATAAAAGAGTAACATGAAAATTGACAATCACTCCAACACACAAGATGACTGCCCCATGTGGACACAAGATGGCCAGTAGAGGACGGCATTGGGAGGGACCAGGCTTGCAAGAGAGGGCTGTTGGGAGCAATCAAGCCTGCTGGGGAGGGTTGTTATGCGTAACCAGGCCTGCACAGGAGGGAAGTTAGGGACATCGAGCCAGCAGAGGAGCAGTTAGGCATCAATCTGGCTGATAGGGGAGTGGTTAGCAGGTGATTAGGCTGGCAGACAGAAATGGTTAGGGGTAATCAGAAAGGCAGGCAGGTAAGCAGTTGGCAGCCAGCAGTCCTGGATTGTGAGAGGAATGTCCAACTTCCCTTCCAGGATTAGGCCTAAATGGATAGTTGGACATCCCTCGATGGGTCCCAGATTAGAGAGTTTGCAGTCTGGACTAAGGTACGCCTCCCCATTCATGAATTTTGTGCAGCAGGCCTCTAATTGTATATAATAACAATGAGACCAGCCTGATACCATTATGCTTGGACACATGGAACTGACAACTCTCAGGTCCATAATTTATTCATTGTTACTTTGAGCAACTTGCTTAACCTATACCTTGCACAATTGTCACTTATAAATTTAAGGTAATAATCTACTAGTTTTAAAATGTGTCTAAAGAGAAAATAAACAAATAGGACTACATCAAAATAAAAAGCTTTTGCATAGCAAAAGAAACCATCAACAAAACAGTAAGAAAGCCCACTGTATGGGAGAACAAATTTGCAAATGTTGTCACTGATAAAGGTTTAATCTTCAACATCTACAGGGAACTTATACACCTTAATAAAAGAAAGATAAATAATCCAATTTAAAAAATGAGCAATATTTTTGAAAAAAGATAACAGGAAGGCCAAGAGACACATGAAAACACATTCAAAGTCACTAATTATCTGAGAGATGCAAATCAAAATGACAATGTGATACCATCTTACACTTGTCAGAATGGCAATCATCAATAAATCAACAAATGACAAGTGCTGGCGAGGATGTGGAGAAAAAGGAACCCTCATGCACTGCTAGTGGGAATGCAGACTGGTGCAGCCACTGTGGAGAACGGTATGGAGTTTCCTCAAAAAAACTAAAAATGGAACTCCCATTTGACCAGTAATTCCACTTCTAGAAATATATCCCAAGAAACTAGGAACATCAATCAGAAATGATATATGCACCCCTATGTTCATAGCAGCACAATTCACCACAGCTAAAATTTGGAAACAGCCTAAATGCCCATCAGCAGATGAGTGGATTAGAAAACTATGGTACATCTAGTGGTTCTCAACCTTTCTAATGTCACGACTCTTTAATACTATTCCTCATGTTGTTTTGACCCTTAGCCAACCCTGCTAGTGATTCTCAACCTGTGGGTCGTGATAACTGCTGCTGTAGAGCCTAAAACCATTGGAAAACACAGATATTTACATTATGATTCATTAAAAGTAGCAAAATTACAGTTATGAAGTAGCAATGAAAATAATTTTATGGTTGTGAGGGAGCGATTATAGGGTTAAGCCTCAGACTAACCTGCTGGCAATGCCACAGACAAGTCCACAGCCCTCTTAGCATAATTAAGCTTGATCTTGTGACTGTTCCCTAGATCTTCTGGGTAACTAATGGGCTGTGGGAAACGCAGCAAATGCTGCCTTAACAAGTGAAACTTACAAGAACATTGTAAATTACTTTGTTTACCTCTGACTAAAAAAATAAAAGCTCAGCTCGCAGTCTGGGTCTGTTCTGTGGCCTCAACCAGGCACAGAAGATCCACCTAGACTCAGCTTATTCTCTCTTCTGTCTTTTCTTCATCCTTCACCAGCTCTCCCTCAGGCTTGAGAACCCTTGGCTGTATTGGCATGGCACAAGTGGCGCCCAATGTGGGTCTGAGTTCTGTCCAAGAGGCACTCATTGCAGGCCTGCGTGTGAGGGAACTGCAATTCTTAGGTGAAAGGACACTCCAGTGAAGCACGTGCAGAAAGCAAAAAGGAAGTTAAGGAGTGCAGTGTAGTAATAGCTAGGTGTAAAACATGGGAAATTCAGGATCACAAGGAAAGAATGTATGTGTATCCATGCTTAAGGCTATGCTCCAAGCAAGGGGCTGTTCTGTGAGGTATGAACAGCTTTTTGATTTTTTTGGATTTTGTGAGTAAAATCTGCCCA
>PVJN01011858.1:0-52905 GCA_004026805.1 Lasiurus borealis
ACTTACTGCTTCAGGGCCTCGATCCGGTCCTCCTCCCGCCTCTCCAGGGCCGCCATCCAGTCCTCAAACAGGTCGCAGGAGAGCAGCTTCCGGGGGATGCTTCGGAGGAAGTCCTGGGGGAAAGAGAGGGCACCGGTCGGCCTGTGTGTGCGGGGTGACGTGCTGGGGACTTTATCTCAGTTTTGTTCCATCTCAGAACCTACGCTCCTCTCGCCACAGGCTGTGCCCCCTCCTTCCTGCATTTGCTTAGCTTGAAGGAAATCACTCTCTTGAGCTGTCTCTCTGCCTCTTCCTACAACAGGCACAGCGAGGGCACCATCCAAGGGGCCACCAGATTCAGGGGGACGGACGTGGCCATGGGACAACCCAAGGGCCGTTCTCCTCAAAACGCTGGGGAACTCGAAAGCCTCGCTTTCTGTTGGAGGCTGGGCTCAGAGAAACACAGAGGTTTCTAGAATAAACAAAAGGCTCCACGTGAGCAACCTGCAAGCTCAGTCACTTCGCTTTGCAGAGAGAAGAGCCATTTCTTTTATCTGAGCACAACCGTGCCAGGGCCCACTGGCTGGGTCTCTGGCGCCAGCGCCGCGAACTCACCTTGAAGACCACCGCCAGGAGGTGCACGGGCAGGCTCTGCACATCCACCAGGCCGCCCGCGTTGAGCTCCTCCTTGAGCTCCTTGCGGGCTCTCTCGTTGGCCGCCTTCCGGAATATCCCTTCCGTGGAGGGGCCTTTCAGGCACAGGACGCTGAGCATGTCCTGAGGGGAGAGGCGCGGGAGTAGGAAATGGTTACTCCTGGTTTGAGGACATACTTTGCTGCTAATACACTAGAAACCTACACTTAGGAGGAGGAAGACAATTAAAATAGTGCCTATGCACAGTGGCTAATTTATCTGTCATAACAGCCTCTCCATTAAAGCCAGTCCCCCACGATCCTAAGTTAGAGCCACTGATGCCAGCTGCTGCTTTCCGTCCAGTTGCTACCAGCTCTCCCGCCACCCTCCGTTTTTCGGAGAGGAGGCGCACTGGGCAAGCTCTCCTGTGCACAGACTGAAACTGCTTCAGGCCTCCTTCCTGTGACCATTCCACCGACACTTTGGATTTCTGATCAGCTACGCCACACCACATCCCTGTCTGTTGATTTATCAGAAGCCACACATTTCCAGCACTCTTCACTCTATGAAGTCAAGGACCCAGTGACCATCGATCTGAGCTCATTGGCAAATACAGTGGTACCTCGAGATACGAGTGCCCTAACATACGAGATTTTTGAGATACGAGCCGTTGAGCGAGCGATATTTGCTTTGAAATACGAGCAACATTTGAGACAGGAGTCATCGCGTGGATCAGCTGGCTGCACACGACCCACCAGTTTACCTCGACTCATAGTTTCCCACGCCTCAAGGTTACGGAACAAATTAAACTTGTATCTCGAGGTACCACCGTATAAGCATTTCTAGAATGTCAGCCGCCGGGGACTGGCCTGCCTGCACTCCTGGCGGGAACCATTTCTAAGAGGGGAAAACACGAAAGACCGGCCAGAACTAGGTCAGAGGAGGGTGACACTCAGGCTGCCCACGGGCTTGTCCCCTCCGGCAGAGCTGAAGGAGGGTCACAGTAAACGCGCTCCTACCTGGATGGGGCTGGGCAGGGTGTCATCGGCACCACAGATAATGGACAAGGGCTGGTCAAACAGGGACACTTTCAATTCCGGCTCCGAAGCCCCAGAAAAATCTGACGGAGGAGAAAGCCTTCTCAGGAGAAAGGGCCAGGACAGCACCTTCTTTCTCTTCTTAATGTCTACAGCCGAGAAGACAAGGCGAGGGGCAAAGTCAGATCAAAATATTAACAAGCAGAGATCTGTGTCACACAGCGGGCACTGTCAGCTGCATAATGTCACCAGATGGGGGAAAACTTGTGCAAACGCTGAGAAAGCAAAGGGCATGCATCTTCATCTCCAAACATAAACCCAGAAAACCACCACCATGTTACCAGGGCAACCAGCCCCTAAACATCAACACCAGGCTTCTTCAAAGTCTCCACCTTTCCTGTTTGTGGCCTCCACCAGGGGCTGGCTGCAGAAGAGTTGCAAAAGCTAACTGTGCGGGTCAGACACCACCATCTTCACCTATTGACCTGAATCGCTGAGTGGACATCTTTCAGGTGAAATGCATTGTTTTAATTTGCTCCTCTGAAGAAAATAAAGACTTATAAAGAGAGGAACGGACTTGCTCAAGAGGGCGGGCCGCAGCTACGCTCGCACCACCGGCCACTAGGGGGAGCTACACCACTCAGCCTGCCTGCAGTTCCCTTTCCCTCCAGGACCCGGGAGCTTAGACATGGCAATTGGGAACGACCAGTGAGCATCACCAGGATACTCTGTCTTTGCAAATCCCTGGAGACGGTGTGGAACGGGTACTGCCTCTCACAAGTTTCCTTCTTATTCTCTTTTCTCTCTCCTCCCTTCTCCTTTTCTTCCTCATTAGAAAAGCTGTATTTTCTAAATGCACGGGGGTATGTTTCTATACCAGCAGTTCTCAACCTGTGGGTCATGACCCCTTTGGGGGTCGAACGACCCTTTCACAGGGGTTGCCTAAGACCATCGGAAAACACAGATATTTACATTATGATTCACAAAAGTAGCAAAATTACAGTTATGAAGTAGCAATGAAAATAATTTTATGTTTATGGTTTCCCTACAACATGAGGAACTGTATTAAAGGGTCGCAGCATTAGGAAGGTTGAGAACCACTGCTCTATACAGTTCATAGTGGCATGTGGAAGAGGCGGGGCGGAGAAATGGTTTTTCCCCATGGTTAGGAGAACCGGGTCTGGGTTATGGATAACGTAACGCACTATGAAGAGTGGAAAGTGAACCGTGGGCCCTAGCCTGTTTTGCTCAGTGGGTAGAGCGTCAGGCCGCAGAACTGAAGGATCCTCGGTTGATTCCAGGCAAAGGCACATGCCTGGGTTGCAGGCTCGATCCCCAGTGGGGACGTGCAGGAGGCAGCCGATCAATGATTCTCTTTCATCACTGATGTTTCTGTCTCTTCCCTTCCTTTCTGAAATCAATAAAAATATATTTAAAAAAATAGTGAACCCAGAGTTCTTTGGAATTCGATGTCAGCAAAGATTGGGCTCTTAGATTCACTTTCCATTACAGAGTAAGAAAGGGGAAAGGCGCTGTGTGTTTCTCATGCGTCCGTATGCTTCATTGTCAAAACAGGGTGGCCAGGAGACCTGTCACCCATGAGGAGAGCAGGGGTAGCTCGGAGGGGTCTTTCTGTCTGATGTTCGGGGGCTGGGGCCTCCACCTGAGTGTGGATGTGCTGCGGGCTTGAAGAGCACATCGCACAAATAATTCCCAGTAGAGAAACTTCCTGTGGTTTTGCAAACCAAGAACACTTGCTGTCACACTCACATAAAACACCAGTATGTTTTCAAAACTCACCAATCAGCTGGCAAATGCTATCTTCACTCTCACATGATGCCAACAGAGGATGCTGCTTGAGGTCACCCTAAAAGCACATTTACTTCAGTTAAACACGATGACTGAAAACACCTGCCAGGATTCCCCCCGCAAAATGCTCATGTAACATTTCAGTCATATTAAAAATTAGCCACAGGGTCCACCGCTTTCTTTCTGGCATCTAGAACCGATGGTAAAGCGGTGATGGTTTCAGACAAGAGTTTAACACACTGCATTCAGGATACTAATATTCTGCTCTGATAATTAAATAAGCCACACGATATTCAAGGACAGCAGAAAGTTTTCCCTCTTCTCACAGGGCAGATAAAAAGTTTTTAAAAAATGGCTTTCTTACCTCTGATTGACATTCGATTAATGTCTCCATGTTATGGCCAGTTAGTGTTTTCGCCTGAAAGAGAAGAGCATCGGGTCAGGCAAACAGCTGGCTCAGCCTCTGGGGATGCCGGCGGAGCAAAGACGAGGGCACCTACCGCATTGCAGCTGCTTGTCAGCCTCATCAGACGTTTGGCGACCGTCCTGCTGAAGCCGCTTCCCGCACGGCCCCGCTCTGCCTGAGAGCAATCAAGCGGGAGAGGGTTAGGGGGCACCCACAGGGCCAGCTGGCCGCCTGCAGCGCCACCTCGCCGGGACACTAAGCCCGGAACACTGGGCGGGAGAGCTGTCAGTTAAAGGACGGCTGTCCGTTACCAGACGCCTTACGCTCTTGGGAACAGCGTCTGAAGCACATTTCTAGACGAGCTCAGCCCGGCATCACCGCCAGGCCAGACTCTGTTAGGCGTTTATTACATTCCCACCAGGAGGAATCTGAGGCCAAACCCAGGAATAACTATTTTTTGGGGAGGAGAGCTCCCTCTGCGTCGGGGAGCAGAGAGTATCGCGTGAATTTGCTCATCCGATGGGAAAAGAGGAAAAGCTGAGACGTAAAACCAAGAGGACATTTACAAAGCCTGACAGGCAGGCTTCTCCCGGAGCCGAGCCCCTGCGCTCGGAATCTTTCTAGCGCGGCCGCCCCCTCCCGTGTCCTGAGGATCAGATCTGCGAGCCCAGCCACCTGCTAGCAGCCTGTGAACAGATGGCACTTACCTTGGGGGGTGGAGGGGAGCCCCAGCCGGAGCTGGGAGCTGTAGGACCTCCGGGGAGCTGTGGGGACCGTGGGGAGCGGCAGAGGCAGGGCTGTGGGGACCGGCAGAGGCAGGGTGACAGCTGTTCACTCGCTGGCGGGAGGCCGGCGCTCTGCGTTATAAGCGAGGGGCGGGCAGGTGGAAATTCGCCGGAAAGCACATCACGGGCCGTCACTCGGCAGGGCCAGCCGCCGGCGAGCAGCGCTTCCTCATTCCTTTTAGGGCGGCCCTGGGCCTTTTTATTTTTATTCCTTCCACTGGAGGGGAAAAGAAAGTCTGCAAACTGCGGGGGTGGAAAAGATGACACCCGGCCACAGGTGAAGCGCTGGTTAATGTCACAGGTGGGAAGTGTGAGCGGAGAACGGGTGATTCTGTACGTAAACATCATTTTACTTTCTGAAGTGGTCACTTCCGGTGCCCTGGCCCCCTTTTTTTGGAACATTGATTGAGAGCTGTCTCTTCTCCCACCCACCATACACTATTTCCATCTGTCACCATACTTACACATGTTTTAAAACTATGTATTTATTGCCTTCGGAGAGGAAGGGAGAGGGAGAGAGAGAAACATCAATGATGAGAAAGAATCACCGATCGGCTGCCTCCTGCACACCTCCCACTGGGGATTGAGCCCACAACCCAGGCATGTGCCCTTGGCCGGAATCAAACCTGAGACCCTTCAGTCCACAGGCTGACGTTCTATCCACTGAGCGGAGCCGGCTAAGGGTATAAAAATGTTTTAAAACTATGTATTTATTGACTTCAGAGAAGAAGGGAGAGGGAGAGAGAGAAACATCAATGATGAGAGAGAATCATGGATCGGTTGCCTCCTGCATGCTTCCTATTGGGGATCAAGCCCACACCCGGCATGTGTCCTTGACTGGAACAGAGCCCCAGCCCCTTTAGTGCACAGGCTGACACTCTATCCCCTGAGCCAGACTGGCCAGGGCAATACCGTGATGAGCGTCCTCTGGTGCACGATGTTGTCCCTCCAAGAAGCCCCAGCTGTGCGGCGGCGAAGGGGTCACCACCAAAGCCGTCTGTTCCTCTGGAACGAGGAAGAGGAAGAGTCCAGCAGCTGTCGTCCTGGTAATCTCGTCTCTCTCTCCTGTCCTCGTCAGGATCACTAGCACTTAGTTCATACCAGCTCTGCGAAAACCGGTGTGGCTCAGTGGATAGAGCATAGGCCTTTGGACTGAAGGGTCCCAGGTTCGATTCCGGTCAAGGGCATGTACCTTGGTTGTGGGCACATCCCCCGTAGGGGGCGTGCAGGAGGCAGCTGGTAGATGTTTCTCTCTTTCATCGATGTTTCTAACTCTCTATCCCTCTCCCTTCCTCTCTGTAAAAAATCAATTAAAAAAAAAATATAATTCATACCAGCTCTAATCCTGACGTGGAAGGAAGGCAGAAACTTTCTGTGATGAGACCAGCTTCCAGGAGCATAGAGAAGGTGACTTTTGTCCTGGCATCCTCCTCCTGGCTGACAGAGGGCCTCTGGGGTTTCCTAGGGCTGCGAGGCTAGGTCTCAAGTGACTCAAATACATAAGTCGTGACGTATCCACACAGTAGTACTGAGGAGGTACAGTCTAAAAGGACATTTGACCACATGGTTGGATCTCACAAAATAATAGCAAGCAAAAGAAGCCAGAACCAAAAGAGCATATTTTGCACAAAAATGTGAAAGCAACCTCTGCTGGACCTAGCCAGGGACCAGGCACATAGTAGGTATTCAACAAATGAATTCTGAATAAATATTTACTTACATATTATTATTCAGTATATATCACTATCCTATCTAATAGAGAATATGCAAATTGACCATCACGCCGTAACAAAGATGGCTGCGCCCACAGCAGAGACCGAGTTCCCTTAAAGCCTGAACGAGCAATCAGCAGGGACCTGAGGTTGTTCCCCACCACTCCCTGGTGAGGCTTGACAGGGGACCTGAAGCTGCACCCCCCCCATCCTGGTGCCAGGCCAGGGACCTCAGGCTATGTCCCCCAACCTGCAGGGTTTGATGGGGGACCTCAAGGCATGCCTCCTACCCCGGCCTGGGCTGGGAGACCTCAGGCATCCCGCCCTGACACTGGGCTGGGGGACCTGAGGCTGCACCCCTGCCTGGTGGGGCTTGATGGGGATGGCGCTGGCCGGATCTGAGTCTTGCCCATTTTCAAGGTGCACTGGTGTGGGGGGACTTGACTCTGGGTCCCATGGCTTGCCCTAGACTCTGACAGGAGGAAGATTTTCGTATACATTTTACTAATTTTCTTTCATCTCTGACACTTCTATTACAGAGAAAGGGCAAATAGCAATATTAAAATATTAATTCCCTTTTAATTTGCACAGATTTAGTGCACCGGGCCACCAGTAACATATATATATTCATTGCTAATATGTACTTCATGAACTGTTTTTCATTTGATATGTTTCTTCTAAGCAACAATGTTTATGTTGCTCTTACAACTAAAGCATCAATCCCTGATTGAAATATTTCCCTTTTAAAAAACGAAGACTACTTTCTCTAATCCTTAGGGATTTTTCTCTCTGTCATCATCTAGCCCCCACAACACACATTCTCCCAGTGATTTAAAAACTGTGTTTTCTTTCCCCATGGGGTTCTATATTCAAAGGAAGGTGAAGTGTATATAATCCTGGTAAACCATGAAAAAATGGTTTAATGCTCCCCAGTGGGGGAGGGGTGGGGAGATCATGGCCGGGCTGTCCCTTTTGCCTCTTCTGAGAAGATCAAGCTGGGGGGCTCTTGAAGAAACTCTTAAAACCTCATAGGTTGGGTCTATACTAGCAGTTCCCAAGTGCATTCTGGGAGCCTGGGAGTACCGAGACCCTTCTGGGAGGGTCCCCAGGGTCCACGCTCCGTTAGTCGCACTGTGAGATGCTATCTGCCGTTGTCAACTACTTGCACCAGAGCGGAGACAGTGGGGTTTCCAGAGCCACTGCTGTGGGGTGTTCTGAAGCATTGGGCATGCAGGCTTGTGTATTCTCTGAGTTAAAATGTCCTCCTAATATCTACCAGGTTCACATTGGTAGCTATAACTTACAGAGATTAAAGCTCGTAAGAGTTGCCAATAATTTTGTGGAAAGTGTTCTTGAAACCAAAACGTTGGCGAACTCCTGATCAACACCGCACCTTTGGCTGTGAGGAAATTCTACCCACGTGGCACGTATCTCTGACATATTTTCACGCCATCTCACCAGAGCCATTTTTAAAATTATATTTTTTATTGATATTTTACAGAGAGGAAGGAAGAGGGATAGAGTGTTAGAAACATCGATGAGAGAGAAACATCCATCAGCTGCCTCCTGCACGCCCCCCACTGGGGATGTGCCTGCAAAACCAAGGTACATGCCCTTGACCGGAATTGAACCTGGGACCCTTCAGTCCGCAGGCCGACACTCTATCCACTGAGACACACCAGTTAGGGCACACCAGAGCCATTTTTAATGCACATTTTTTAACACCTGCACGCCACTCGCTGTTTGTGAACAGCTTGACGGCCTGGGCGTGCAGGGAGGAGTGTTTCCGGCTCACTCCAGCCCCGGGCCTGGGACCTGCCCCTTTCCCAGACAGCTGTGCCCGCGGCTGGGCCCCCGAGTCCTCAGCCCGCAATTTGCCCCCGAGTCTCATTTCTTCTTGACGGTCTCTCCACTGCTCAGTTCCTGTAAGGAGCACGTTCCTTACCATACACGCAGCCAGCCACGTGAGGGAGCGGGGAGAGTGAGGAAGTTGGCCAGCTCTGCGAAAAGCACCATTTCCCTCTGGATCTGTAATTCTAAGGTTTCTTCAGCTTTTCAATGAGATCTGTTATTGTTAGGGGCCTTATTTTTCTCATGGCGAGGATCGTGTCTCTACATTTATTATTAAATAGGATATGAAGTAGACATACAAACATATTCATTCCAGTAACAGCTCTTCTGAAAAGTCGGGTAATGGGTTATATGTTCGTTAATGATGTGGTTACTGTGGACATCTTAAACAATAATTAAAATGCAAATGCTATGGGTTACATTGAATTAAAAATTCTCTCTAATCTAGTCCCTTCTCCCCCTTCTTTTTTTGACACTCAGAGTCAGATTTAGGGCACAGTCTTGAAACTTCAAAGTCTCCTGTCAGTTTCATGAATAACAACAATAGAATACCATTTACATCGCTTCAAGCAAATGCAGGGCTTGTGGCCGGCAAGAATGGCCGCGTGGCATCTCCCCGTGTCCCTCCTCCATCGCCCTCCATCGCCCTCCACAGCCACTGCGGCGAGGAAGGGCATGCGGAGCTGGGAATGGAGGTGACTGGTAAACACACAGGCCAGACTGGAGGTGACTGGTGAACACACAGGCCAGACTGGAGGTGACGGGTGAACACACAGGCCAGACTGGAGGTGACGGGTGAACACACAGGCCAGACTGGAGGTGACGGGTAAACACACAGGCCAGACTTGAGGTGATGGGTGAACACACAGGCCAGACTGGAGGTGACTGGTGAACAGACAGGCCAGACTGGAGGTGACTGGTAAACACACAGGCCAGAGGGAGTGAGGGCTCTGGCGTTTTTAAAGCAGGAGAGTCGTCGGGCTGTCCTTACGGAGCAGTGTACGGGAGAGGTGACTGTCATCAGGTAACTCACAGGTAAGCTTTGTAACCGACAGAAAGCCGCCGCCAGCAGCTGTCCTGGCGGCTGGCGGGGCGGGTGCCATCCGCAGTGCTGCGTGCTGGCAGGTGGCCTCCACCGAAGGGCAGAGCGGTGGGGACAGGCCCTGCTTCTCCACCCCGCAGAGTAGCTCCATGAAGTTTCCTGATCGACAGCAGAGACGCTGTAGCCCAGTGGGAACTGGCAGGCAGGCTTGCGGCTGCTCGCTGGGATGGGACAGATGGCGGACCTGGCCCTGAAGCGTTGCCCACGGGGCCAGCAGACGCACGGTCACGCCGGGGCTCAGCATTAGGCCTGTGACTCTCGTTTTGCCCAAGGAGGGAGGTCTCACCTGAGACAGATGGAGACCACAGGTCTCAGCTTCATGCATCCTGGACAGCGGCTGCTGTCAGGGACCTGGGGCGGCAACCACCACTGTCTCCCCGCCCCCCTTCCAGGGCCCGAGGCCTCACCTTCGTCTCAGAGGTCCCATCCCAGATCCTCTAGCTCCATCCCCCGCCCCTCTCCCACCGGAGGGTGAGGATGCCAGACTGTGCCAGGTCCATGCCGAGCACAGGCTGAGGCCTGCGAACCAGGCGGGGAGCCAACAGGGGCCCTCGGCCTGGCCTCCCTCTGCCAGGAACTCGCTGCCGTCCTGCCCAGGCTTCCGGCCAGGCGGGCCCCACTCCTCTCTTTAAATGGGGGCGGGGGGTTCATTAACCTGCCAGGCCCTGCTCACACAGTGACGCCGTTAGAATGACTAGCCGTCAGCTCCCGCCTGCCTCTTCTCTGAGAGACTTCAAGGGAGACGTGTGGGTGCGAGAGAGGGCGGGACAGACATTCCTGCTCCCTCGGCCCAGGGTCCCGGAGGCGGCTGCCAGGGCGAGGGCAGGCAGGGGCCTGGCCCGGGCTGCAGTACCTCCCGCCCGTGCCCTCTCAGGGCGCGTCTTTTCTCCTGGCAGGAGCAGGGCTGTCCTGCCGCCAAATTCTAGCCCCAGGGCCTGAGGCTTACCTGACTGCCCCCAGGTTTGCTGGGACCACAGCTCCCTGGAACGCGGCAGTGTCATAGCGTCTCTCGGAACTATTATTCCCCAGCACCCACAAACGCCCGCGTTTCTGCAGTGGACACACACATTACATTCGCCTCTGAAGATAACGAATCTATCTTTGTCCTGGCAGACAAAGAGCCCGGCATACAATCAATCATACGTGAAGAACTCTGTGCTTGCAGAGAGCTGGCTGAAAACTAGCAAGGTTAGAACAAAATGTCCTTTTGCAACTCCCTTCCCCACTCACTGAGATCAAGACAAATATCAGAAATAAAGCATCCTCCGATTAGGCGATAAGAGCCTGAAAACTGATGATAAAGCTACCACAGTGTCACGGGCAATGCGCCAACCCACATACATCACCTGAGGAACGAAACAATCCTGCCTTTCCAATGACACTGTGGCCCCCAAAATCGCATCTCTCTCTCTCTCTCTCTCTCTCTCTCTCTCACACACACACACACACACACACACACACACGCTGTAATGTCAAGATGCAGCCCTCACCATCAGTTAACCACACCACCATCCAGCAGGTTGTCTTTCAAAGAGGAAATTATGAAAGCTGAGGCTCTCTGTTAAATTTTGTCTGCAAAATTCATGTGCGACATTTATAAAAAATCTGAACAAAAAAAGGAGAAACTGTGGAAAAATATTTAGTTAGCCGCATGCTTTTTAAATGCCTTTTAAAGAGGTATTTTCTCCAGTTTACTTTGATTTTTTATATTTTACTTAGTGCTTTTCTCATTTGTCACATGAAAAAATGATGTGAGCTTGCACCTCCCGGTTTAAATTTTCGGAGAAGTATTTGTCATTTCGGGTGTGTGTGGTCCCTCTCGCAGATGCTGCGCCTTATTTGGTGTCTCCTGAGAGCCTCCCGGGCCTGGCCTCGGAGGGGCCCTGGCTCCGGGCACGGCCGCTGCGGGAGTGGCCTCAGACGGGCCGCGTGGCCAGCATTCACGCAGCTGCCATAGGAGGAGGGGCAGAGGGTCTCCATCAAAATGGCAGCCTCCCTGAACGCGCTCACCGGTGACTGGGAACTAGGCTCACTGGGTGGCCTGGTCTCATTGACACTTAAAAACCATATTTTTAGTGAGTTCAGAGAGGAAGGGAGACAGAGCGAGGCATAGAAACATCAATGATGAGAGAATCACTGATCGGCTGCCTCCTGTAAGACCCCTACTAGGGATCGCGCCTACAGCCGACGCATGTGCCCTGACCAGGAATTGAACCTTGATCTCATGGCTCGTAGGTCCACGCTCAACCACTGAGCCACGCCAGCCGGGCTCACTTGCACTCTCTAGCTCTGTTCAGCTGCCACACTCTGCACCCTCAGCGCTGACCTGGGGCCGTGGTTTCTTCTCTGGGTTATGAGAGCTTCCCTGATGCTCCAGCCCTGACGGTTCTGAGACCCAGGACTGGTCCGGGCTGCGGGTTAAGCTCTGCAACCTCCATGTGAAAGGGCTTTGGATGAGAGAGAGGCCAAGGTCAAGAGGTGATTCCAGAAGCCGGACACGGCCTCCCACAGAGAAAATGGACGAGAGGAACTGAGCTGAGTGAGGACAGGGTGTGCGGGACGGACCTGACATGCACAGGGGCTCAGCCCGCCCCTTCTGGCGGGATGGCCGGGCCGGGCCTGGTGGTGCTCTGCGGACCACACTCCCGGGCTCTCCCTGCAGAAAGGAGGATCACAAGCTGTCCTCCTGCCTCGGCTCGAAAGACCGCACGCCACACGCAGGAACTCGGAGACACACACCTGAGAACGCCTTGTACCTTTCCTAAGCGTTACACCTGTGGCTCGCACACCCTCTCCCTCAGAGCGTTCTCTGTGGCTGCAGTAATCCCGGAGGGCAGCCACGTTTCCCACGGGTGGTCAGTGGTGATCGGCAGCCTCCTGAGCCCCACAGAACCCAGACCCGGGCCTCGCCCCCGCTCTGAGCCAGCAGTGTGGGCACAGGCCTGACAAGCGCACAGGCCGTGCTGACCGCCAGTCTGGGACCACGTGGCAAAGACGGCAGCAGAGCCCGGAGGAGTGGGAAGCAAGCGCTTTCCTCCAGCATCCTGGCACGGGAGGCGCCCTTCGGGGCGTTTTCAGAAGCACCGGTCCATTCCCCGGTCCCCGTCCCCGCACCTCGCTGGCTCTCCGGGTGTCTGGCCTGGGCCTGGGCCTACGGCCCTGACGAGGGGAAGTTCACGCAGAGACTGAGAGGAGCGGAGCCGCAGCGGGAAGTGCACACATGCTCCACGTTAAGAATGAGCACAAGGACCGGCCCCAGCAGAGGTTCTGCTTCCGCTGGGACCAGACCTCTGGGCGCACCTGCTTCTGGTTGCCGTGCTCGTGCCGTTTCCCGGACAGAAGGCTGCCGGCTGCTCCGGGGACGGGTGCAAACGTCCGTGTGCCAGAGGATCCTGCAACTTTCCTAGGTGGCCTCAGAGCCCCGAGATCTACGGCGGTAGATTGTGGCTCATTTTATTTTACCTTTTTTCAAGTTCTGTGGTGCCCCTGTTGGTGACTCACTTCCAGTGGCCCCGGGGAGGAAACCATGGACCACAGGGTACACGAGCGCGTTCTGAGCCGGGCAGCTGGCTCTTTGCCTGCAGGGTGTCTACTCCTCAGTAAGAATTTGTTTCCCACAAATGACACTTCCGCAAACCCCTAAGCACTGAAGGCAAGGCCTCCTCATCATCCTCTCCCAGCCTGTGCCGTGTGCGTGCGCGCGCGTGTGTGTGTAACCTCTCCCTTCACATGCACCTCACAGACGACAGGTAAATCAGTGCTGGTGGAATCTCTCTCGCCTAATGAGAAAAGGCAGTTTTAAGTGTCCACACCCGTCCTTTGCACACTTCACTGCACATTAGAAGCCCCGGGGGAGCTTTTAAAAAGACCCCATTGTAGAGACAGGTTTGGCTCAGTGGATAGAGCGTCAGCCTGCGGACTGAAAGGCCCGGGTTCGAGTCCGGTCAGGGCATATACCTTGGTGGGGGGCACATCCCCAATGGGGGGCGTGCAGGAGGCGGCTGATCGATGTCTCTATCTCATTGATGTTTCTAACTCTCTATCCCTCTCCCTTCCTCTTTGTAAAAAATCAATAAAATATATATTAAAAAAAAGTCCCCAGACCCAGGCCCCGTCCTCGGCCAGTGAAACTGATTTCTGGAGACGGATCCAGACACCAGTTTGCTTTAAAACGCCACAGAGAACGTCAATGGACACTCAGACTTGCGAACCAGTGGTCTCAGCAACCAACTGCAGGCACCAGACAATCTTAAAAACATGAGGTGCATTCCTGCCCAGAGTGGGGGTGGGGACGGGGGCTCAGTTTCCCTCCACAGATGAGCGCCAGCTCAGGAGGATTCCCTGACTCACACAGAAAGTGAGAAAGTCGGGGAGACTTCAGATCTGTTGCAATCCTGTGGCTGATTAAACGGGGCCAGACGTTCTGTTTCCAGCGGGAGACGGACTCCACTTCCCCACTCTGCAGCGGGCTGGTTTCTAACTTGCTCTGAGCAGCAGCACGTGGCAAAGGGCTGTGGTGTGAGAGCTGGGGTCCACAGGACAGGTGCTTCACTGGCGCGCAGAGACAGGAAAGGGCACGGTGCCCCAGCCCCAGGAGCCTGGGTCGTGTTCCTATCCTGTCCTTTCAGTTTCCCAGGCCATTGGCTGCTGACAGCACGCCCTCTCCGTCCCTACGTGGGAAGCCATACCTGGCTCTTATGGAAGGTCCCGTGGGTCTCCATGCAAAGGAGGGGGCAGTGCTCCCCTCAAGTTCTAGGGACTGGAGACTGGATCAGGAATGAGTGGGACCTTCCACCAACGACCTTGAGAGGGTTCTTCTGGGCAATATATTCATGTAATTCAGCATCGAGGATTAATTAAACACGAAGGCTTTGCCTTCCACTAACCACTCCAATTGTATCACCTTCTCATATAGATCACACACACACACACACACACACACACACACACACTCACTCAGGCTCCCATACACAATACCACCAGCTGGGTGGCTTAACCAACAGACATTTTTCTTGCAGCTCCAGAGGCTACAAGTCCAGGGTCAAGGTGTCCGCAGGTTTGGTCTCTCCTGCGGCCTCTCCCCTTGGCTTGCAGACAGCTGCCTTTCACTGGGTCCCCACATGGCCCTTCCTCCGTGTGTGAGTACCCCTTGTTCTTCTGTGTGGCCTCGTCTACTCTTCTTAGGACACCAGTCCCACTGGCTTAGAGGCCTTCCTAACGGCCGTCCTTCCAACTTAATCCCCTATGAACCCTCTCAAATTAGATGTGCATTTATATTTGAGTTTTTATTAAGTGTACCTGCACCTGTTTCTCTGTCAGGGGGTTAGCAGTGCTGTGTCTTATGTCACAACCTTCCGAGACAGCCCAGCCAGTGTGGCTCAGTGGTTGAGCATCAACCTATGAACCAGGAGGTCACGGTTTGATTCCAGGTCAGGGTTGTGGGCTCCATCCACAGTGAGAGGCGTATAGGAGGCATCTGATGGATGATTCTCTCTCATCATTGATGTTTCTCTCTCTTCCTCTCCCTTCCTCTCTGAATAAATAAAATAGAAAACCTACAGAGACGGACAAATGGGAGATGAAAGCAGGTGGCTTGAGGCGGCACATTCTCACGCCCGAATCCCTGAAGGTGAAGGCGGGGAACTGCAGGAAGTCTGGGGCTGGAGGCCCACGGCCCGGTGCATCCCACACACGGGGTTTCTCCAGCCCGCACGCCAGGCCAGGCCTCTTCACCACCCTCACCCCTGGTTCCCGGGGACACAAGCCACCTCCTGCAGGGAGCTTGCTCAAGTTCCTATTCAGAAATAAAGATCAAAAGAGGAAATTGCAAATTTGGCGGTTCTTTTCTCCCTCCTCGTTTAAAACCCTCCTTTCTGTGATTGGCAGACGGGACTTCCTTAAGCCGGTGCCGAGTTCCCGTTTTCTCTAGCCGGAGGCATTTCAGATAAAGGGCAGGTGGTGAGACGCACGAGTCAAACATTTCTTAACGGGAGGGGAATTCCACAGATAAGCGGAGACCTGGGAGCAGGAGGGAGGGTGTTTGCGAGAATCTATCCATACTCATGTCCAAGGGATCGCTTCCCAAATGAGCCCACACAGTCTGATGGTCTCAGGCGCTACAGCAGCGGTTCTCAACTTGTGGGTCTCGACCCACAGATTGAAAACTGCTAGCAAGGTCGCCTAAGACCATCAGAAAACAGATATTTACATTATGATTCATTAACAGGAGCACAATGACAGTGATGAAGTAGCAACGAAAATAATTTTAAGATTGGGGGTCACCACCACATGAGGAGCTGTGTTAAAAGGTCACAGCATTAAAAAGGTTGAGAACCGCTGCCACAGACCTGTGCTCCTCGTCCCTGGCAGAGCCTTTGGGAGGTGCCAGAGAGACCTCCCTCCCAGCTTCCCCCACGAGGGGCCAGGGTTCCAGAAAGGAAAGAGGAAAAGCCCAGCCAGGAACACAGTGAGACCGCGCTGCACCGCAATCCTCCAGCTGGAACTGTCCACAAAAGCGGCACTGAGCCCGGGGCCAGAGGTCGCCAGGGAGACTGGTACAGCTGCCATGGCCCCCTCAAGCCCAAACGTGGTTGTCATTCCGTGGTTGGTTTGCCACCCTGCACCCAGTTACCACGGTGGGAGACATGGCTCCCTGTAGGGGCCACTGGTGAGCAGAAAGCACCAGCCATGACTGCAGCTCATGGTGCCGGGCGGCTGTCAGACGACAGGGCCCGTCCAGGTGGTGGCCCAGGCAGGAGGGAGGAGGAGCCGGTCGTGCTGCAGCTTGGGGGGCGGAGAGGGAGGGAGGGGGCATTTCCCGTGCCCGTTTTCTCTGTGCTCCGTCGGGAAGGGACTGGGACAGCGTGGCCAGAGGGCAGGGACCTCTCCCAGCTGCCCTCGGAGGAACTTGGACGTGAGCTCAGGAGGAGCGCCTCGGCTGTGGGACAGCGGCCACAGAGCCAGAAAACGCCTGGTCTCTGGGTCAGAGCCGGACACGGGCCTCCTCACGGTTGGTGACCGCGAGAAGCTGTCCCCCCAGCAAAAGGAAGTGATGTGCGGTGACCACTAGTGACACTTGACTCGGTGGAGGGGATATAAAAGCTTCCGAGTTCAAGTTCAAGTTCCTTCCCATCTTTCTGAGAGCTGGGTTTCTCACAGCCACAAGCCTGCTTTCCTCTTCAGAGGAAGAAAGCTATCCTTAACCAAGAACTGATTGCCCGTCTGCCGTGTCCGGTACTCTGCGTCCTTCTGAGGCTGAAGGTGGGGTGGCTGGGACCTGGGACAGTGGGGCACGGCTGCGCGACATCGGAGCACTCCAGACTGTCGGAGCCCCCCCTGCCCCAGTGGGACCAGAATTCTTGGATTCAGCATCCGTATCTTTCAAAGCCCTCCACGTTTAGAGTAAACCATCGTCCTCAAATGCAAAGGTTTTGATAAAAAAAAAAAAAAAGCCAAAGATTTAATTGGAAAAGTATACTTTTTTCATATTCACCTAACATAAAAGCTACCAAGGGTTCCACCCCCAGAATTTTCCATTAATAGAAAACAAAACAAATTTATACTGAAAACAGTAATGAGAACATTCAGCCCAAAGTAGGATTTTCCAGAAGTTAAGGGCAAGTGACCAAAAAAGCCCATCTTTGAAGGAACTGCTTTTCCAGGAATTTCCTTTTCAATCTGTGTGCAGTGAACGTCTCATTTCAAAGATGGATAAACAGCATTTGCCAAAAAGCCCCACCCCCGGCTGCTGCTGAGAAGCTGGGTGGAAATGCCCACGACAGAGTTAACTCAGGCTGACTCAACGCGGGCTTTAAAGAAATAACATAAGAGACACGTGGTGACAAAATGAGTAGCAGCGAGGTGACTCGCTGAAAAGGACTGTCTTGATAGCAAGGCCTGAGGACTCATCCTGCAAACACAACTTTCTGATTCAACCTTCCTTGTGATGGCGAGGAAGCGGGTCTCCCATGAGATGATACTGCGATCTGCACGGTCCTGTCCGTCTCTCATTACATGATCCTATGTTCTGTATGGTCCTGTCTCTCATTACATGATCCTATGTTCTGCATGGTCCTGAGCGTCTCTCATTACATGATCCTATGTTCTGCATGGTCCTGAGCGTCTCTCATTACATGATCCTATGTTCTGCGTGGTCCTGTCTCTCATTACATGATCCTATGTTCTGCGTGGTCCTGTCTCTCATTACATGATCCTATGTTCTGCGTGGTCCTGAGCGTCTCTCATTACATGATCCTATGTTCTACGTGGTCCTGTCTCTCATTACATGATCCTATGTTCTGCATGGTCCTGAGCGTCTCTCATTACATGATCCTATGTTCTGCGTGGTCCTGTCTCTCATTACATGATCCTATGTTCTGCGTGGTCCTGAGCGTCTCTCATTACATGATCCTATGTTCTTCATGGTCCTGTCTCTCATTACATGATCCTATGTTCTGCATGGTCCTGACCCTCTCCCTTTGGTGATACATTAAAAAAAGAAGAAGAACAGTACATGCTTTTCTGATGTCCAGTGACCACGGAAAAGGAGCAGGTCAAAGGGCACAGCTGGCCATCCGGGGCATCTGTTGGTCATCTGACATTGGATGGGTGGGACTTCAAAGATTAGCAAAAGAAACCATTTTTGTGATTTAGAGGAAGCTGTTAATGGACAAAGGAAATCCATGAGGTGCTCGGTCTGAAAGCCTCATACTCCACATGACACTGGCGTGTCTGTAAGAGAAGGAAGTGATGGCTTGTCGGTCAAGTGTTGAGAACAGTGCTGGGCACGTGCAAAGCCTATGTAACTGCTGGCTGATGTTATTATTATTTTTTAATACATGTTATTGATTTTTTACAGAGAGGAAGGGAGAAGGATAGAGTAAGAGACATCGATGAGAGACATAGATCAGCCGCCTCCTGTACACCCTCCACTGGAGATGTGCCTGCAACCAAGGCACATGCCCTTGACCAGCATCAAACCTGGGATCTTTCAGTCTGTAGGCTGATGCTCTATCCACTGAGCCAAACCGGTTTGGCTGATATTATTGCTATTGCTCTGAGGATTCTCCGCCAGGGGAGTGTGTCACATTAGGGTCAGCTCCTCCCTTGCTGTGCAAGCTGATCCTGTACAGCTCCCAGGATCACAGGCACACTGCTGGGGAGAGTATAGACAGTTCTGGAAGAACGGTGCAGCAAGTCAAGGAAGATGACACAACACCACTGCTTCCTCCCAAGCCCAAACCTGCGGCCACACACTGTGCTGGCCTCGCTCCGTACAGCGGTGCTCAGTGAGCACGCAGGTTCTTACGTGTGACCCCACGCCTCTCAGGTACATGCTGGCCTGCTCATGGCCGCAGAGGGACCCCTCTTCACGGCCCCCTCCTCTGCAGGGACCCCTCTTCGCAGGTGCATGTGTGTGCTCTGCACCACAAAACCCGTGGCCACGCTTGGCCATTGAGTGGTTCTCCAGAACAGTTTGGAGTGCGCCGGGAGTGGTTGGGACTGAAGAGGCCGAGATCGGAAACGTGGAGGGACAGTTCCAACCTTAGCCATCATATTGGCCACGAAGCCCATCTTCCCTGACCTGGGGTTTCTCTTCCAAGAAAACACGCGTAGCCAGTGCATTTGCACCGGCCCCGCCCAGCTCCCAGCACCTCAGCGAAGCTGCCTCGCTCCTCCATCCTCACCCACACGCGCCGGCACCTTCACTCCTCTCACACCCCGCACCAGTTACCGCTACCTCCTCGGCAGAGCAGCACGGACAGGTGACTCCGTGCGCACGGACATCGGGGCGGTGACATACAGAGCTCTGCCATCTGTCAGTGGGCTTCTCGCAGTGTCACTGCAGCACCCGTTTCCACTGTGTGGGCAGAAGCCCTGGTCGTTCTGACCTTCATCTGGAGGAGGGGAGCGGGAGGCTCCCGTTGCCATGCCTACCTTCCTGAGTGACAGACTTCCTCACTGGGTTGAGGAAGAAACATCGATCAGCTGCCTCTTGCACGCCCCCTACTGGGGATGTGCCTGCAACCAAGGTACGTGCCCTTGACAAGAATCAAACCTGGGACCCTTCAGTCCGCAGGCCGACACTATCCACTGAGCCACACCGGTTTCGGCCCAGCCCCATCTTAGGCAATGACTGACCCAGTGGCCAAGTGTCTGGTAATAAAAGCGATCGTAATAATGAGGGCGAGTGTCCTCTCCGTTACTTTTCTTTGAAAGCATCAAAAGTAAAAAAAAAAAAAAAAAAAAAAAAGCCAGCCCAAGGCCATTGGCCCCTATTTCTCAATGAGGAGACTCCTAGCCATGCTGTAAGATGTAAATAAAAAGCATGATAGGATAGAGCAAAAGAAAAGCACAAGCGGATCGCGGGCACTCACTAATGAGAAGTTTGGTAAGAACTGGAGCTTATTAGGTGCTTTGAAGGATGAATTTCTCAAAAAATTAAAAATGGAATTGCCTTATGATCCAGCAATTCCACTTCTGGGAATATATCCCAAACTCCAAAACACATTCGAAAGAATATATCCACCCCTATGTTCACTGCAGCGTGATTTATAATAACCAAGATTTGGAAGCAGCCCCAGTACCCATCAGTGGACAAGTGGACACAATGGAATAATACTCAGCCATAAAAGAAGGCAGTCTTACCTTTTGTGGCTGCATGGGCGTGGAGAGCATTGTGCTCAGAAATAAGCCAGAGGAAGACAATACCATATGGAGTCTAATGAGAAAAATAAACTGACCAACAAAGAGAAAGAGACTCAGAGACACAGAGAGCAGACTGACAACTGTCAGAGGGGAGGTGGGGGGCTGGGTGAAAAAGGTGAAGGGATTAAGCAAAAAAAAAACAACCCCAAAACACACAGACACAGCCAACAGGAGGGCGACTGCAGAAGGAAAGGGGTGGGGGAGATGGCAGAGGGCAAAGGGGGTACATGGTGGTGGAGACCCTTGACTTTGGGCAGTGAGTGCAGGATGCAGTATGCAAATGAGGCACTATGGAGTTGTTCACCTGAAACCTGTATGCTTTATTAACTAATGACACCGCAATAAATTCAATTAAAAGGAGAGAGAGAAAAACACCTCCAGAGTACCAACCAGTGTTCAGACATGCCTTCTTGACAGGACAACCTTGAAAGTTCCCCTTTCTATCTGAGTGGCCGCCGCCATGCACCTGTCACAATTATTATAAGGCAGGGAGACCAATTCTGAAAATGCAGGAGATAGTCACCCTAGAAACTTCTGGACTCCCCGCTCTTTCAGCCCAGCATGAGAACTGTGGGCAGAGAAACCCCTGTGGCTTTGGCACACAGGAAGGCGCTGGGAGCCAGGCTGGGGTGGCCTCCGCGTGTCCGGATTTAGGAAAGAACCGCTTTATCTGCACAGTGAGCTGAGCTGGAGAGGAATGGGATACACAGCCAGGGCAAAACCAGGGACCCAGAAATATCACAGAGCCTGAGCACGTTTTCAAAACAGCCAGCCGCCCCCGAAGGATATGGCCGCTCCCACACATCATGGCAAACCGTGATGGTGCCCGGGGCATGAGAAAGCCGCCTGCTTGGCGGGGAGGAGAGGCTGGGGGCGGAGAGGATAGGGACAGATGGTCGTAGCAATCCCCTCACTTCCCCGAAGATTAACGGAAGGCCTTCTCCTGGACTCATCTGGAGGAAAACCCAGCCATCTGTAGGGCAGGCTGACCTAGGTCAGTCCTAAATATATAGATTTGCAACGACATTTATTGCTTAAAATAAAAAACAAGGACTACGGCTGCATTTAGTTTCTCTCTCACATCGGTGCCACCTAGGCCCCTTCGGTTATTAAGATGGCCGAGATTGGCCGAGACCGGTTTGGCTCAGTGGATAAAGCTTCGGCCTGCGGATTGAAAGGTCCCGGGTTCGATTCTGGTCGGGGGCATGTACCTCGTTTGCGGGCACATTTCCAGTGTGGGGTGTGCAGGAGGCGGCTGATTGATGTCTCTCTCTCATTGATGTTTCCGACTTTGTATCCCTCTCCCTTCCTCTCTGTAAAACATCAATAAAATATATTTTAAAAAAAAGATTGCTGAGATTGAGGACCGATGGCCAATGGTATCCCCAAGGCAGGTACAAGGACAGGTTACCACGCGTTACTATGGTTCTCATCACTGTGCCAACTCACTCTCCTTCAGCCAGACTCCCGCCATCAGACTATCCTTGGAGGTAAACAGCTGTCTACACCTTCCTCCCGAGAACCGGAGAACTTCAAGGACCCAGACTTGGGGAGAACAGCTGTCTTCTGTCTGAGTGCCACCCCCCTTCGTCCTTCCCCCCAATCCCCCCCACCCCCGCCTCCGCCCCACACATTTTTCTTCTCCAGAGAGCTGAGTCCTGGCAGGGCTCCCTTTGCAAGTAACATCTCCTTCCCTCCCTGCCTGCGGCCTGTCAGGAACAATGAGCGATGCCGGGTGTTTTTAACCTCCACTCCACATCCTTCTCCAATTTGAAATGTAAAACACATGCTCCTGATGCTCCACAGTGGCCCTCCCTTCCCCCACTCCACGCCCCCGCCGTACCCGCCGCTGTTTTACGGCCTCCGTGCCAGCCGCCTTCCCCAGGGGCGCTCGGTTTGTGTGTGTTTGTGTTATTTTGGTCTGTCTCTAGGTGGCTCTCCACGGGACAAGCCAGATCCTCGGTCTCTCCCTTTTCTACAGACGTAGCTGACAGCAAGACAAAAGGCTACTCAACCCGCAAGATGCCATGCTTTTTGTTACATCAAGAAATGGTTGATGGTTTCTCTTCTGGGAAGCAGTGTGGGTGCTCATCCCCCCCAATTGAGCTCTTGGCTTTTTTTGATTTTTTTTTTTTATAGAGAGGAAGGGAGAGGGATAGAGAGAGAGAAACATTGATGAGAGAGAGACATCGATCAGCCGCCTCCTCCTGCACACCCCCTACTGGGGATGTGCTCGCAACCAAGGTACAAACCCTTGACTGGAATTGAACCTGGGACCTTTCGATCCACAGGCCGACGCTCTGTCCACTGAGCCACACCGGTTTCGGCGAGCTCTTGGCTTTTTGTGGGGAGTGGGAGGCTTTGTTTTTATCTGCATCAAGACAGAAGATGAAACACAAGCTGTGGAAAAACAAAACAAAAAGCACAAGCAGTGACTTGTGATTATAAAGCGGTGACACGGGTTCCAGAAATGACACAGGAAGCCGTGTCCTTGCTCTGTAGCTACCCTTCACGTGTGGTCCTTAAAGCGTGAAGCCAAATGGGGGGACTTGGGTGGCCTGGGGCAGGCAGGGAAGGCACAGGACCGGCCTTTCCCCGGAGCGGGTCCCCGGGTGGGGTGGTGACGCTGCACGCTCTGAAGCGCCCGCCACCTTGCCTCACTCCTCGAAGTGATGAAACCACGTGGAGCTGACTCAATCCGTGTGTCCTCAGCTGAGAGACACTCAGAGCATCCCAGGGCCTCTCACACGCCCGTGGAAAGCACTGCATTGCCACTCCGGGAGGCACCTTTCTGACCCCAGGAGTCAGGGGGTGTGCGACAGGGATGGCCTCCCTCGAAGACAGCGGTTCTCAACCTGTGGGTCGCGACCCCTTTGGGGGTCGAACGACCCTTTCACAGGGGTCGCCTAAGGCCATCAGAAAATGCAGATATTTACATCACGATGCATCAAAGTAGCAAAATGTCATGGTTGGGGGTCACCACCCCATGAGGAACTGTATGCAAGGGTCACGGCCTTAGGAAGGTTGAGAACCGCTGCTCTAAGAGAAGGTGGCGGCGGCCTGGCTGTGCTGTCTTGGAAGAGGCTACAAATGCAGAGGCCAAGGCTGCATTCCCTCAGGCCAGGGACGGTGCTGAACCGGTAGATTATTTGTAAGCTTTTACTAGCGATGTTACTAAACACCTGGGTGGGAGTTGCCTATGGATCTGGGGGGTCAGTAAAAGTAAACTGGGCTCCCCAGTTAATGTGGTCTTGCTAGTTCACCGGGTTTCATCAAATACTGCTGTTTGATGGCCTTCGCCAGTATTCAGGGGTCGGGAATCCCGTGATTATACCTAATACCACACTTGTAGAATATTTGCTTCCTGTTGCCCCAAATGTAAGCTCTTCTTGGAGATCTTGGTTTAGGAGGGAGGACTGTTCGCCAGGGGCCAGCAGTGGTCCCCTGAATCAGCAGCTGAGGCAGCCACCTGATCAGCTGGGGCTCCTCATGTCCCTGACCAAAAGGAAAACGGGGATTACCTGTGAAATCACAAAACATATATGTCTTTGTCTCTGTCCCAGGTCCTGGCACAGAGCTAAATCCTGCAATGCCCTGAGTGATAAGAGCACTTTGGAGCATCTGTGATGCTGTCTGGCCTTTGACCCTGGTTCCTGACACAGCTGCTGCATCCCGTGGCCTCTCCTGGGTGAAAGGACTGCCCTTTGTTCTAATAGGGTGACTTGGTGGCCTCCAAGAAAGCTTCAGGTGGGGACTGGGCGAATAGAAACAGAGCATTTCCAGCCTCTTAGGTGCCCCCCTCCCCCGCTCCGCCCCGTCATCCTCCGGGAAGGGGAGAAGAGCTGGGAGTTAAGAACCCAGTAGAGAAATGCCTCAGTGGTTGTGCAAGGGGAAGCGAGAGAGAGAAAGGATAATTTATAACAAGAACAGAGTAAGTACAAATTTTGGTGAGACATTTTGACAGACTATCATTTCTCATGTTTTCCAGAAATGCCTCATATTTCCGGGCAAGGAAACTTTGTGTTTTGTTGCTGATTATAGACAGCACTATCCATCCACTGTGTGCTTCTCTTTTGTCTTTTTTCCCTCCTATTTACTAGGTGTACCAGTTAATAATATGGATTTCATTTTCAATAGATGAAGTTACACATATGTTGACATATATGTGATTTGATATGTATGCTATTCTATTGTTTTGACAAACTTCAAAACTTCATATGTCAAATTTGCTGAAGGTGTTAACATCATAGATATTTTTACACTTAAAAGTGTCAAATTTTGTGCCAAAAAAAAAAAAGACATTTGCGGGAAGTTATAATTCATTACTTTATTTTGGAGAAAAGTGCTGTTGAATACTTCAAGAAGCTTATGGTGAACATGCTCCATCTCAAGATCTTGTGAACACTGGTTTAAACGCTTTAAAAGTGATGACTTTGATGTGAAAGACAAAGAACGTCCAGGTCAACCGAAAAGTTTGAAGACCAACAATTTCAAGCATTATTGGATGAAGATGTGTGTCAAACTCAGAAACAACTTGCAGAAAGAGTAAATGTTGCTCAGCAAATAATTTCCAATCATTTACAAGCAATGAGAAAGATTTTAAAGGAAGGAAAATGGGTGCCATATCACTGAACAAATGGAAAACCGAAAAGTCATCAGTAAAATGTTTCAATAGCACGAAAGTCTTTTCTGCATTGAACTGTGACTGGCGATGAAAAGTGGATTTATTTTGAGAATCCCAAATGCACAAAATCATGGGTTGATCCAGATCAACCATCCACATTGACTGTAAGGCTAAATCGCTTTGGAAAGAAGACAACGCTCTGTGTTTGATGGTATCAGGAAGGTGTGGTGTGTTATGAGCTTCTAAAACCAGGTGAAACCATTAATATTAATCTCTACTAACAACAAATAATCAATTTGAACCAGGCTTTGGTCGTGAAACGACCAGAACATTCCAGAAGACACAGCAAAGTAATTTTGCTTCATGATGACGCACCATCACACACTTCAAAACCAGTTACAGACACGTTAAAAGACCTTGCCTGGGAGGTGTGAACCCACCCGCGGTATTCACCAGACCTTGCTCCTTCAGATGACCACTAGCTCTGATAGATGGCACACGCACTCTCTGAGCAGCCCTTCAAAATTCACGAAGAAGTGGAAAATGGGGTCTCTGAATGGTCTGCCTCAAAACAAGAAAAGTTCTATTGGGACGGTCTCCACAAATTACCTGAGAGATGGGGAAATGTGTAGCTAGCGATGGAATAACTTTGAATAAAGCACTTTTGATATTTCTCTTGAAATTATCCTGTTTTCTTTGACTACAAAATCTGCTATTACTAACCAGTATACCTAGTACAGGAGGAAAACAAAAATAAATGCAGTTCAACAGAGAATACACACACACACACACACACACACACACACACACACACACAATGGTGTCTAAATTCCAGACCTGACAAAACAAAACTTTAGTACTGTATTTGAGTTAATCTGGGAGTACTCTGTCCTTGAGTTCAACCAGGGTTCAAAGTCACTGAAGGAAAAAAAGCTGTCACATTACCGATGCAGAGCAATGCTTTGCCCCCAGTCGCACGCACAGAAGTAACATGACCGGGAACAGGTGTGTGCCCCCTGGTTCTAAGCCTCACAACCTTGATATCTGATCTCTTGTGATTGGCAAGCAGAGCTACGAGAGCAGTGGCAGAAGCAACCAGGTGGTGCGAAAGCTCTCCTGTGTTGGGTAAGACTGGTCTACTGTCTTCTGTTCGTCCACATTTGATGAGTGCCTGTTGTACGCCAGAAACTGTACTAGATGTTGGTGAATAAACAAAGTCTCTAACCTTCCTTGGAGCTTACTGGCGATTAAAAAAACATTATATCAGACTTTACACGTGTTTAAAAACATCTATGGATATTTGAATTCTTAATTATTTATGGAGATATCTTATTGAAAAGTAAAATCAAAATAAAATAAAAAACAGATCATGGTAGTGGGTGCTAAAGTTCCTGAAACCCAACCTTCCACAATCGAGGCTCTCCATCTGCCGGTGCATCTTCTTCCTGCAGTTCGCCATCCATTCGCTCTACTGGTGTTAGAAGAGCTGGCACACCTCTCTGCAAAGGCGTAGAGCGGCAACGTGGAGAGAGAATGGCGGTGTCTGTGGGTGGGGTGGGCTGAGGCGAGGACTCCAGAGAAAGGGAGCAGCAAATGCAAAGGCCCTGAGCTGGGAAGAGTGCATTCCCTGTGCTCCTGGCTGCCGTCACACACATCACCTCATCCCCCGCAAGAGCCTCGCCATGTGCGTGCACCTCTCTTCTCCCTTATCATGACCAGCCGTGTTCACCTCTTCTCCCTTATCATGACCAGCCGTGTTCACCTCTTCTCTTCTCCCTTATCATGACCAGCCGTGTTCACCTCTTCTCCCTTATCATGAGGACCAGCCACGTTCAAGATCAAGTCTGCTTCCTGAGCTGCGTGCTGGGGGAAGGAGCTGCGGCTGCGTGCGGTGGGCATGCAGCAGGAGCAGGAAATAAGCCCGCGGGCCTCGGCCACTGAGGAAACTGGCGTGTTTCTCACAGATAAGCGAGCCCACCCTGACCGATGCAGAAAATCCCACACTCTTCACTGTGAGACGTGGCGGATCCTTGACAACCTGCTGTGCTGTGCCTCTCAAAGTGAGATGGGGAGAGTCATTGCCTTTCCGTCCACATGCCAGCAATCTGCTCACTGGAGCATCTGTGGGGGTTGAACAGCTGTTCCGAAGGTGGCAGTAAATACACGGCTGCTCGTGTTTCTGCTCGTTTCTCCGATGGGACTGAGAGCCCCCAGTGTACACCCCGGGACGAGCATGATGCCCAGCACAGGACGAAGTTCAACGACAGCTTGCAGAAATAAAACAACTTCCATTCATCCCTGCGCCTCCATGTCCGCCCTGTGAATGGCTCATTTGTTTATCTGCAGTATCTGCTTCTTGCCTTGGGGACCGAGTTAAGTACTTGATGCCCCTGCTCAAGTCCAAGGAGATCGTGCCTGGCCGTGGAACTACCGCTGACCTCTACAGGCGCACCTTCCGGAGGCGAGAGCTGCGTGAGGACCGATTCCCCGAGGAGCGGGGGGATAAACCCACAGGGTCCCAATGCTGAGCACCGGCAGCAATCTCTGGGTGGGGAGCGGTTGTGAGGCCTGGACTGATTTCAGAAAATGCTTCCAGGCCCTCAGTTATCTGAACGCTTTCTGAAGCTCTTCAAATGGGACAATGACAATAGCTTCTTAAAAGATGGGGTGGCCTGGCCCTTGTAGCTCAGTGGTTGAGCATCGACCTATGCACCAGGAGGTCATGGTTCGATTCCCAGTCAGGGCACATGCCCAGGTTGTGAGCTCCATCCCCAGTGTGGGGTGTGCAGAAGGCACCTGATCCATGATTCTCTCTCATCACTGATGTTTCTCCCTCTTTCTCCCTCTCCCTTCCTTTCTGAGATCAATAAAAAAATACTTTTGAAAAAGATGAGGTACTGACGGGGAGACAGGGGAGCCACAGGGAGAGAAAGTGCAGGAGAGAGAGGGCCCGGTGGTCAGAGGAAAGGGAGCAGCGTGGCGGCCTCAGCTCCCGCTGCTGCCCAGACCGGGGCCTGTGGTTCCGCTGCCCCGGCTCCAGGGGGGCCTGAGTGGGAGCAGCGAGTGGGAGGCCAGGAAAAGTCAAACCGCAGAGCGGGCTCTGGGGCCTGGCCACTGCCCTTTCACTCGAGGGGGCTCCGGAGGTGGGGGAGGCGGTGTGAACGTGAAGGCCGTGTCACGGTTTCCGTGGTGAACCACGGGCTTTCCAGACCTTCAGCTCCATGGCCCACCCCACCGCGGCCGGCCTCCCAGCCTCCCGCTTCCTGGCCACCGCCTCTCCCGCTGCCCCCTTCGCACTGACACCGGGAAGCACTTCTCAAGTGGGAGTTTGTTTGTAAGAGACGAAGGAAAAGTCAATAATAAAATGAGAGCTCCATGCGGCCAGCGCTTGTTCTTAAGGTGGCATTTCATGGGCACCTCCCTGGCCCGGCACTGGGATCAACATTTCCCATCATTCTCTCTCCACAGCCACTTACTGTTACTGTTACAGTCCTGTTACTGCTCCCGTCTGCATGGAGGGAAAAAAAACCCCACTCCCGATGGGGCTTACTCCTTCCTTGCATGGCCCTGAAATGTCCAGGCTGAACCAGCCAGCTCACAGCTCCGCTCCTCCCGGCCAGCATGCCCCAGGGACGGCCGCTGGGCTCCTGTTCTGAGCGCCCACGCTGACCTCCCCGTGGCCAGGAGGAGCCTGGGATCCGGTGATCACAGGAGACAGGGCATTTCTGCACATGAGTCAGCGAGGTGACGGCCAGAAACAGTGGTCCCTGGGTGTTTGGGGAGCTGGAAGCATCCCTGTGCTCAGTGGGGTGGAGAGGGCGTCAGACCCGGGGCAGTTGTTGGGCTTTGAGAAGGCGTGTGATGTGACTGGCAGTGACACTGAGTTGATGTCTGGCACTGAGGACTGGAAGTGATGGAGGGAGGTGAGGGGGAGGCTGGATGGAATGGGAGTCAGAGCGATGGCCGCAGAGCGATGGCCGCAGATGAGATGGGCTGGACAGCCAGCAAGGCCAGGGCAATGGTCCAGAGGAGGGAGGACGAGGGCTGGAGCGAGGCGGAGGCCTGGGGCAGTTTCCTGGTCAAACTCACTGGAGAGACAGTGGATTCAGCTGGCAGCAGTGGCTTCACCTCCCTTTCTGCCTCCCACCTTTCACCTCAGCACAGGGGGAGCTGCCCTGGGTGATGGAGGTTCGCACTGAGGGCTCATGGTTTGGCAGAAAATCAAAACATCTGGTACTTAGTAGAAACAGACGTGAGAGACAGGTGATGAGGAAATATTAACCTGGGACAATTCAAGAATAATCTCTCTTCCAGAACATGTGAATCAGCAAGAATAAAAATGATGCTGTCAGAGAACATGTGGACTGTAATATGGGAGGAGGGGAAGGCGAATTTCAGAGGCCTCTTTAAAGACCCTAGGTAAAACTGAGTTACAGCCTCCTGGGACCAATAGTTTGTTTTATAACTAGAGGCCCAGTGCATGAAATTCCTGCACAGGGGCGGGAGGGGGGGTGTCCCTCAGCCTGGCCTGCACCCTCTCCAATCCAGGACCTCTTGGGGGATGTCTGACTGCTGGCAGTTGGACATCCCTCTCACAATCTGGGACTGCTGGCTCCTAACTGCTCTTCTGCCTGACCACACCTAACCACTCTGCCTGCCTGCCTCTAACCCCTCTTCCTGCCTGCCTGATCACCCTTAACCACTCTGCATGCCAGCCTGATGACCCTAAATGCTCCCTTGCTGACCTGATCACCCCTAACCACTCTCCCCTGCTGGCCTAATCATCCCTAACTGCCTTGGCCCCGCCACCATAGCTTTGTCCTAAAGGACATCCAGAAGACGGCCGGTCTATCTGGTCTAATTAGCATATTACCCTTTTATTAGAATAGATTTTTCCTACAATTTTGTTCTACAGGTTTTTTTGTTTTTGTTTTTTTTTACTAGCTCTAGCTAGCTCCCAGCCCAGACTTAGGAGGACCCATGCAGCAGGAATGTATAGACTCAGGGGTTGTGCAAACTAGGTTCAAATCCTACTTCACTGCCTACTCCTTCTGCGATTTTAGGCAGCGAAGTCACCCAAGCATTGGCTTCCCCATCTTCAAATGGAGAATAAAAATACCAATGATGGGTTGTTGTGTGGATCAAATCACATAAATATAAAAACGTTAGCACAGAGCCGGGCATATAATAACACAGAGTAAATTCAACCCCTACTCCCCAAGCTCACAGGCCGTGGCATTTGTGTGCTCTGGAGGCACACAGAGGGCTCGGGGCCCAGCGAGCTGCCCCGCTTAGATTCCCTCTGAGAGAGGTGGGCAGTGGCAGTTCCTTGTGGTCAGGAAGCAGGCTGGGCCAAGGTGCGTGCAGCGCAGAGCTGGACACAGGGCAGGTGCGTTCAGGTCCTGCTTTAGCCGCACGTTAGTGGCGGGGCCCCATCTAAAATAACCCTGGGCTTCCCCTGTCCCCTCCCCTCCCAACGCTAGGCCTGTCCCACCTGTGCATGCAGGAGGTACAGTAGCTCCTTTGTTGACACTGGGCCACTTCACTGCCCACATCCGGTAGGGGGACAGTGGGCTGGCCGGGGACTGGTCACGGGGTTCCCCTCACAGAAAGGGCTGTGGTGCCCACACTAGCTTCTGAGAAAGGAAAAGTCCCCTCTTTCCTCTGAGCGAGTCTAATAATGTCCCACAGAGGGGAGAAACGGTCTTCAAAAACTTGTTTTGACTGTTTTGCACATTAAGAATTTAAGAATCAGTTGTACTTTAAATATCCCCTGGGGATACTGACTGGCACAACAATTATGCAGTAATTTGGAGGAGAAATAATAACTTCACAGTTGAGTCTTCCCATTCATGAATATGGTGCTCCATTGTCCAAGTCTTCTTTTATTTCATATTTAATTAAAGCTTTTCCTATAAAGGTCTGAACACTTAAAAATATTTATTTTTATATTTTAATGATTTTGTTTGCTACTACAAACTAGATATTTTTCCTTATTTTTATTTTTACATTTAAAAACTCTTATTTCCAACTTTTTTCTTTTTCTACTCACCCTATTTTAATTCTCTATATTTTTGAGTTAAATGATTGATTCATGTATTATACCTCTCTTTTTTATATTTTAATAATTGCATTTTAGAAGAAAATATTATCTAACATGGGCTAGTTTTAAAATTTTACATCTAACAGTAAAACATGCGATCCCATTTTTAAATAATAAATTTACTTTTAATAATATAGTTGGAACTTTACCATAGTTATATTTAAAGTTTTTTAAAACAAAGATACAATTCATACATGCAATTATCTGCAGCTGAATAGAAATAAGGTAGAAGTTTCATAAGTGACATACAGGGTGTGTATCTCAATTGTGCAATGACATGTCATAAGAATACTCTTGTGTCTATGAAAGAACTAACGTTGCATCACCTGCATGTGAAGTAATTACAACTTCATCTATTTTGAGGTTAACACAAGATTGCCATTTCTCCTTTAATGATGTTTTCTTAGAATTATATTTCATAACCCTTTAGCCAATTATAATTTGATTTGGTCAGGAATAAGAAACTCATTGATAGAATACAAATGACTGTATTTTCCTAAAATTTTAAGATTGCCCACATTTGAATCACTTTGCTTATAGAAAATCAAAATGTCAAAAATTTTAAATGTAAAAAAATCCTTCTCATCAATGCAAATTAAAACAATGAGATATCACCTCAGACCTGTCAGAATGGCTACCATCAATGAATCCACAAACAAGCAGCTTTGGTGAAGATGTGGAAAAAGAGAAACCTTAAACCTTGTCCACTCTTGGTGGGATGGCAAATAGGGGAAAAGAGTATGGAGTTCCCTCAGAAAATTAAAAATGGAACTGACTTATGACCCCATAATTCTACTTCTGGGTATTTACCTAAATAAATCCAAAATACTAGTTAAAAAAGACATACGAATCCTTATATACTCATTGTAGCATTATTTGTAGTAGTCAAAATATGAAAGCAATTTAAGAATCCACCAACAGATGACTGGATAAAGAAGATATGGGCCGAAGCCCGTTTGGCTCAGTGGATAGAGTGTCAGCCTGAGGACTGAAAGGTCCCAGGTTCGATTCCGGTCAAGGGCATGTACCTTGGTTGCCAGCACATCCCCTGTAGAGGGTATGCAGGAGGCAGCTGATCGATGTCTCTCTCTCATTGATGTTTCTAACCCTCTATCTCTCTCCCTTCCTCTCTATAAAAAAATGTATAAAATATATTAAAAAAAAGAGATGTGGCACATATAATAATGAAATATGACTCACCCATAAAAAAGAATGAAATCCTACCACTTGAAACAAAATGAATGGACCTAGAGGGTATTATGCTAAGTGAAATAAGCCAGACAGAGAAAGACAAATCCTATATGATTTCACTTAGAAATAGAATCTAAAAAGCAAAATACATGAACAAACAAAATACAAACAGACTCATAGTTACAGAAAACAAACTGATGGTTGCCAGATGAGATGGGGCTTGGGGTCTGGGAAAAGTTAAAGGGATAAAGAAGTATAAATTGGTCGTCACTGGGATGTAAAGTACAGCATAGGAAATACAGTCAACAATATAGTAATAACTATGTACAGTGCCAGGTGGGGACTAGACTTATCAGGGGGAATCACTGCACAAGTGCTATAAACATCTAATCAGTATGTGTACACCTAAAACTAATATAATATTGAATGTCAACTATAACTAAAAAAAAAATTACTTAATGTCAGAAAAAAAAACTTTTCTCATCAATCTTAATTATATTCACCTTATTTTTGTGATAAGCACTTAATGTACAGCCACTAAAAATTTAAAAATAGATTGATTTCATTACTTTTTTATCCATTGCCAAAAAAATTGTTTACAAAATGTACAAAACTGTCTTAGAAATTTATTCCTTATAATGCAAATGGAGTAGATTCTGATAAAAATTCTCAAAAATTAAACTCTATATCTGTAAAATCTTTGGAATTCCATGAATTATATTTAAACATAGTCAAAGTATAACAAAAACTTCCCATGAATCAATTTGCAAACAGTGGAAAAATTCTAGTTATATGTAAAAACCATTAATTATAAACTATAATTATAAAGCTGTATTTTTTCCTCATTGCAGACAATTTCCAACTATTGGGTAATATAAAGGTTTGGATAAGTCGTGGGATTTTATAAAGATTCTGGGAGTCACCTCTATTTGGGGTATATGACAAGCTGTGACTCTAGCCCTGGCCTGGAGGAGGTGCCCTGTAGGCAGGTAGGTGATCTCTAGAGCCATCATCTGTAGAGCCCCCTTCCCTGGCCTCTCTTCACTCCATGTCAGGCCGTTCCCGTGTCTCCCAGCCCACAGGTGCTTTGTCCTGGTCCTCACTGAGCCGCTCTGCAAGAGCTGGGGCTCTGGGGCCGGTCTGCCTGGTTTCAACGTCAGCCTCTCCACCTCACGTTAGGGGGACGCTGGGCACGTCTCCTAGCCTCTGCTGGCGTCCTCATCTTCACTCCCCTGTAGTAGTACTACACACCCATACTCCTGATGTGGCCACCTGGTGGGCAGATGTATATCCCTGACCCTTGACTTAGGGTTTGACCTTGTTTAGACAATAGAATGTTCGTGTGTGTGAGGCAAGCAAAGGCTTAAAGCAAACTTGTGAGGCCGGGTGTGCCCTCTCACACTTCTGCCATCATCCTCAGGAGCACAAACCTTTGAGGTCTCAGAAGAATACTTCACACTGGGAAATGCATGAACCTGGCCTGTGTGGTGGCTGCCCATGCTCAGCTGAGCTCAATTAGACCAACCAGAAGCTAGATGACTGCAGATGCGTGAGCAATAAGTCAAGGCTCGTTTTCATTAAGCTACTGTACTTGGAGATATCTATGCTGCGTCATTTTTGGGACTTAGCTGACTAATCCAGTACTGATGTTTGAGATGACGGTAAAGATAAAACTATTAACAGTATGTAAAGGGCTTCGTGTTCATCTCGCAGTAACCGCTCAGTGAGTATTAGGTTTTGGTCTTTCCCAATCTCCTGTCATGCCCTGGCTTCCTAACTCCTCCTCCCAGCGGGTGACTTTTCCAGTGTGACTCTCTTGTGAAAGGCACCCAGAGGTCCCTCCAATGGTCACGCCCCCAGCTAGAGCCCCGCAGTCAGAGGGCTGATCCCTATGTGTAGGATCCTCTATGATACAACCACTTCATAGTTTCTGCTAGCAAAAATGAGACCACTACTCATTTCAGAGACTCTTAGAAAGAATGTAGAAATAGCTTTTATTTCCACTGCCCTTTTCCTCACAGTGCTCACCGGAGCAGTTCAGATAATCACCTTTTCCTGTGCACGGAGATTACTTTTCCCATGAAGCCAGTGACCCAAGAAAAGAATATTTAACACCAGTTAAGCAGAATGAGACTTAATGTCAGCTTCCCATTTCTTAAAGTGCCCCAAAGGAGCCAGCGTTTGGCTTCTAACAAGGCTAATAATTCACTTAATTGTCACCTGCCAAGTGGCCATGCGCTGTGAGGCAGACTGCAGCTCTGTGGCCAGAGAGGTATGCAGGTGTGACACAGGGCCATGCAACTGCACGAGGAAGACGTGCAAAGTGACAAACAGGGCATCTGGGCCCGGGGAGGGCCCAGTAACCACAGGTGTTATTGAAACTCGGCACAAGCTGCATGGAGCGGGGTGCAGGGGATCACTCCTTCCTAAGCCAGCAGAGAAGGTGAGTGCAGGGGCAGCCATGGAGATGTTATATTTATCAAGTGAAATGCATTGCATGAGTAATGTTTAATGAATAAAAATCCCGGTATGTCTGTTTCTATTTCATCTACTTGATCACATTGAAGATGTTCTTTTGGCCAGTTTGTCTCATCATTTTGTTTCAATAACAAGAAGAGCTATTGATTCTGTAGCATTATAATGGCCATTTTTTCCCCTTCAAGATCCCTAATTCATAAAGTGAGTTTGGATTAAAGCTGTGTACTCAAATTCTAGTACAACCTGTGATTACATCAGAGAAGTTAAATCTTAGTAAACTAATTGTTTTTGAGATTTTTAAAATCTGACTTCAATTTGCTGTTATTTAATATGTTATGTTAAATACTAGTTAAATATTTTAATTAACACTTTAATAATTTTCATTGTAAATATATTTTGGATGAGAAGGGTACTGGTTTATGCCTCACAGTAATCTCCAATTGGATAATCTTAAATCGCTAATTAGATGTTTTCTTCTGGTTACCAATGACCTCCCATCCATCACTTAGTAAACTTCCCAAAATTCAATTCTCTCAGGAGGGAGGAGGCGGCAAGGCAAAAGTAGGTTTAAACTTGTTCATATGGAAAATAATACAAAAATAAATAATATAAGAATAAATTGTTTCATGTGCTCACAACTGTAAACCTACTTGGCTATGAATTGCCAATTCCTTTGACCCAATTCTACTTTTCCTCTATACGCACATAGCACTTTCCAAAATACTAGATCACTTACATGTTTGACTATTTTCTATCTTCCTTTGCTAGAACAAAAGCTCCATAGAAGCAGAATTCATTGTCTATTTTATCCCAAGTACCTGCTGTACAGAGATGCTCAAAATTTTCTCTAAATGGACAGCTACGTAACTAGCACTATTAATTAGCAGAAACATCAAGGCCAAGACCTAAGAAGAAACAATACTTTTGATGGACCTTACACACCAGATCAAATGACAAATATCGATTTATACACCTTCATTCGTTTGCTGATTTGCTGAACTTGGGCCTTTGCAGTTCCCTCTGAGCAGCAGAGTAATAAAGAATGCAAGCTCTGAGACCTGCCTGCTGGGTCCTGGGTCGCCCCTATCACCGAAGGCTCAGTGACTGTGGAAAGTTGCATGTGTGTCTATAAAACAGAATAGCCTTTTAGTGCTGAAGCATCCAAGGGTAGAGTCCTTAGTCTCTTCTCTCTTTTCATATTCACTTTTTTGGTGATTTTATCTGGTCTTGTGGCTTTAAGGCAAAGGCTTAGATCAATGCTTGGCACAAAGTGAGCACATATTGTTACGTTTGCAATAGTCAGCAGGTTTGCTCTTTGGGCCAGCCTCGAAAATTTCTTTTTTTAAATATATTTTATTCATTTTTTACAGAGAGGAAGAGAGAGGGACAGAGAGTCAGAAACATCAACGAGAAACATTGATCAGCTGCCTCCTGCACACCCTTTACTGGGAATGTGTCAGCAACCAAGGTACATGCCCTTGACCAGATTCAAACCTGGGATCCTTCAGTCCCCAGGTTCTGTGCACTGAGCCAAACCAGTCTTGGCCAATTTCTCTTTTTAAATGGGCTGCCTTGGTTAAGTCTTGATGAGGAAAACTTTCCAAAGTGTGGGAATAAACAGTTATCTGTTAGTCAACAGAAACAGGTAACCTAAATCCCTCTAAATCCTGCTGTTTGATAGTGTAGCCCTTGTGAAAGGAGAGAATGAGAGCGCATAGTGAAATTAATACTGAACTCACATTTTCAGACTAAAACAATGAAAACCACGTATTTAAATTCAGAAAACATGAGAAATGAACTTACATAATTTTTATTTTAAAAATAATGTTGATGCTGTATTTATTTTATTCTAAAATGTAATTTTTGGAAAAGAAATGACCTTTTGCAGAGTGAAATAAATGTGATATATTGATAAATGTTGGTAAATATGTCAAGTAAAGGCCTTAAGCTCTTAAATTTCTTAAAAACGTGAATGATAACATTAAAATCCATTAAATCCATAGGACAGGCAGCCAGGGCCAACCTCATGGACACGTGACCTTGCAGGCACACAGGTCCCCAGGCCCAGAAAGCACTTGGCTTGGTTTCATGTTCTGCTCTTTGAACAAAGCTCCTCCTATTTCATTCTGCCCTGGACTCTGCTACCGCCTCGGGGTAAAAGGACATTTCAAAACCATCTGGGCATGTTGTGAAACACCCTTTTTTGTGTTTCATCCTATTTATAGTAAAATGCAACTGAAAGCATTTGCCTTTGGCTGTGGAGGCAAAGGGTGTGTGTGTTCTTGTCAATAGCGGCTATCACTGATTTTCATCGAGGATGCTAATCGCACAGGCCTGAAAATAGCTCTCTGGCTCAGAGTTCTAAGTGCTGTAAAAATCAGACATGGGCCCAAACCGGTGTGGTTCAGTGGACAGAGCGCCAGCCTGCGGACTCAAGTGTCCCAGGTTCGAGCCCGGTTGAGGGCATGTACCTTGGTTGTGGGCACATCCCTAGTGGGGGCTGTGGAGGAGGCAGCTGATCGATGTCTCTCTCTCATCAATGTTTCTAACTCTCTATCCCTCTCTCTTCCTCCCTGTAAAAAATCAATAAAGTATATATTTTTTAAAAAATCAGACATGGAATCCTGTAAAAAGATACTAACACATCTTTAAATTGTTTCTTATTATACATATTTGAATAAGGTACCAAGTACATCTTGAAAACATACATAAGGCTGTACTCTAAATAGGAGTTTCACTCCTTGAATTAAAAATTACACAAACTGATCAGTTAGACATCCTTCCTTGGCTTTGTCCATCAAGGCTGGTGGACTTGAAACTTTCCTACTTCATCACAGACTCCTGGAGCCTGGACCTTCTGACTTACATACCGAAATGCAGCCTTCTCTTCCCACTTTGGGCCAAGGGTGGGCCCCAGGACCCTTCCTGACCAGCACTGGAGAAAGTGACTCCTTTCCAAAGCCAACCCTTACCCTGTGCCAGGCCGCTCTAAGCTTTGCACATGCGGTCCTGCTTCTGTGGACCAAAAGCAGCGTTCTATGGAACATAACCTCACAGGGCGACCGGATCCCAAACTCCCAGCTGGGCAGGGGTGGGGGTAGCCTGCCCCAGCCCTTCTGTGGCTTTTGCGCATCTAGGTCAACGCATCTTTGAAATACCTGAAGGGGTATTAACTCTCAAAACAGTACATAATCTTCTCAACCACCCTGAATCCAATTCCTGCCTCCTCTCCCCCACATCCATGCACCTTCCCTCCTTAATTTCAATCACGTAAAAGAAGCTGCAAAACTATGATCTGAGATCTTGTTCCCCAGCATATGTCATCAGTTTGGCTCACATCAACTCTGATAGAAATTCTCTATGCGTTTGGACATTTCTTTCTTTAAAAAAAAAAATTTTATTGAATTTTTACAGAGAGGAAGGGAGAGGGAGAATTAGAAACATCGATGAGAGAGAAACATGAATCAGCCGCCTCCTGCACGCCCCCTACTGGGTATGTGCCTGCAACCAAGGTACTTGCCCTTGACCGGAATCGAACCTGGGACTTTCAGTCCGCAGGCCGACGCTCTGTCCACTGAGCCATACCATAACTTCTTGGTTTGTAGGTCGACGTTCAACCACTGAGCCACGCCAGCCAGGCAACGTTTGTACGTTTCTTACTTCCACACCTTTCTTCCTCATCCCACCCCATCCTATGAGGCAAACAGTATTTTTATCCCATTTTACAGATGAGGAGATTGAGGCAGCTAGTAATGGCCGAGCAGGGACCCACTCTGGGCAGTAGAGTCCCAGGGTGTGTGCTGTGATTGCACACCAAGCATGGGGTGGAGCTGGCCACGGGAAAGGGAGTGTGCCCCCTGGTGGCCGAGCAGCAGGAACAGAGGCAAGAAGGAGGGAGGGGACCAAGATGCACCACAGGGCTGGGCTGTGGAGTGTGTGGACATCTGATATTCCTAGAACATGCTGGCACCCCCTCTTTCCTTGCAGAAGCAGAAAAGAAGGATCCCCGTGTTATCCTTTTGAAGCAGAGGGCTGAGTGCTTAGTCTAGAGCAGTGGTTCTTAACCTGTGGGTCGCGACCCCTTTGGGGGTCGGACGACCCTTTCACAGGGGTCGCCTAAGACCATCGGAAAATGCAGATATTTACATCACGATGCATCACAGCAGCAACATTTCATGGTTGGGGGTCACCACCACATAAGGAACTGTATGCAAGGGTCGTGGCCTTAGGAAGGTTGAGAACCACTGGTCCAAAGCATGAGGTACCGGCTTGGCTAGAGGCCTTGCACCCAAGAGGTGGCCAGGGCTGCTGAGGTCTCGAGCTAAAGTCACCTCATGCCCCCAGCGCCTCTCAGAGCGCGTGGTGCGCTCACAGCTGCCTGTGCGTCTCCACAGATGCCGGGCTCTCGGGCTGAGTGGGCCCAGCACCACTTGCTTGTCCTGCCCTTGCGTCCCTTCCTGTGGGTGAGGACAGCCTACTTTGAGGAAGGATCCGGGTGTCACTGGGACGAAACTGCGCTGCGGTTCAGCACCCGCTCCGGGCAGGCCGGGCAGGAAGGGGGCAGGTCCCTCCAGGGACGACGTGCTGGGCAGGACTTCCCCCGAGCCTGTTTGTGTCTGCGGGGATTTCTCAGGCTCCGAAAACAGCACATCCCTGGCCCGGCGGGATCTCGGGGGAGGATGCCAGATGCGCTTTAATTCTTTGAAACCTCTCAGCCTCTAAAACACATCATCCCGGTGGGGAGGTGTGAGAAGTTCGTTACAACGCGGCGCACTTCCCCCTGAAGCTTAAAATAGAACCGTTTCGGGAGAAATTGAAGTACAAAAGCATTCGTAAATGTTCTTCTACAAAACAGCAGCACGAGTTACAGTCCTTCCACGGCCGTCACCGTCCACGCCCAGCGAGTCCTCTGCTCCTTCCCGCAGCTCTGGGCCCCGCTTTGGAGGAAGTCCCTGCTGCTGCTGGCGGGGGACATCAGAGCTTTCCCTCTGGAGCCCCGCTATTTCCCTGACGAATCGCACCGCCTAACGCAGCGGTTCTCAACCTTCCTCAGGCCGCGACCCTTTAAGACAGCTCCTCATGGGGTGGTGACCCCCACCCACAAAATTATTTCCGTTGCTACTTCATCACTGTCATTTTGCTACTGTTATGAACAGTAATATAAATATCTGATAGGCAGGATGCATTCTCATTGTTACAAATGGAACACCAGTAAAGCATAGGAATTCATCACAAAAGCAGTATGCAATTATATATGGTGAAATATTTATTTCTAATGACAAATAGATGAAATGTTGTCTTGAATCATAGTGTAGCATGGGTAACAGTCTTCCTAGGACAACAGTAAACTACATGGCTACACTTTGCTGCACCGAGGAACGGTGTGTTGGTTCCTAAGACCATGGGAAATAGGTGTTTTCCAATAGTCTTAGGCGACCCTGTGAAAGGGTTGTTCGACCCCCAAAGGGGTCGAGACCCACAGGTTGAGAACCGCTGGCCTAACGCCTGCATTTATCCCCCTGCTTGTCCTGCCAGCGTGAAATTTCCAGAAGGCTGTCACACATCCATCCCCTTGACCGGCTCATGTCTTTCTGAGATATACGGGCGATCCTGTTGGATGTTTACGTGCCCCTGGGGAGCCTGGCTCAGGCCGGATCCCCCTGGATCAGAGGGGATGTGCCGGGTGGTGGGGGGAGGGGGCAGTGCGGCACTTGGGGAAAGGGGTGCAGGCTGCCGGCCTGCTTCCTCTTGGTCGCACTGGGGGCCAGCCGAAGCCAATCCGAGCTCCGCCTTCCCCACCTGTGCAGTGGGCGCACGGGTTCGGCAAGCCGCTGTGAGCCATGCGGCCGAGGGCAGAGAGCAGGCAAGGAGCAAGGCCCCCCAGCAGCAAGCTGCCCCGAGTGTGACGTGCCCGGGGTGCAAATGCGCAGAGAGAACACCCAAGAGGCCGACGGCGGGTTGTTTGTATAAAACCTGAACTTTAGCCGGACCGGTGTGGCTCAGTGGACAGAGCGTCGGCCTGCGGACTGGAAGGTCCTGGGTTTGATTCCGGTCAAGGGCATGCACCTTGGTGGCGGGCACATCCCCAGTAGGGGGCGTGCAGGAGGCGGCTGATCGATGTCTCTCTCTCATCAATGTTTCCAGCTATCTATCCCTCTCCCTTCCTCTCTGCAAAAAAATCAATAAAATATATTTAAAGCCTGAACTTTAAATAAATAACGGATTTCCAGTAAAGGGCAGATGGGGGGCGGGGGGCAGTAAAAAGCACATCGAGGACTGGGTTGGCGGGGTCCTGCGTCAGCGAGCAGCTAATAACGGCTTGTGGTTGTATACGGAGCAGCGGTTCTCAACCTGTGGGTCGAGACCCCTTTGGGGGTGGAACGACCCTTTCCCAGGGGTCGCCTAAGACCATCGGAAAATGCAGATATTTACATCACGATGCATCACAGCAGCAACATGTCATGGTTGGGGGTCACCACCCCATGAGGAGCTGTGTGCCAGGGCCGCGGCCTGAGGAAGGTGTAGAACCGCTGACATGGAGGGTTTCTGGGAGACTTGAACCCACGGCAATGCCTCGCCAACTGTCACCCCCCGCACACACGATGCATGGCTCGGCGATACTGACACCCTCCTCCCCTCGCGGCGCACAGGGGCGGGGAAGGCCGGCAGCCCGCCCGGGCCGCGCAGCCACCCCCAGGCCCCGGCAGGGCGGCGGGCATCGCGCCTACTCACCGCGGCTTCAAGGGCGGAAGTGCCGCCGCGTGCCCGTTCTCAGGAGAAGCGTCGCTGCCGTCGACGGGGCCGGGCTGTCCTGCTGGAAACCTAAGCGAGTGACGAGGTACCCGGCCTTCGTCCCTGCTCGCTGCCAGCGTTAGCGGAAGTCAGTGCCCTCCTCACCCAGAGCTTCCGCTCCAGCAGCGGTCGGAGCGCCCGGCTGGACTCCATAGCGGCTCCCAGCGACTCCCGCAACCCCGGAACCGCTTCTTCCTGCCGCTGCTTCCCGACTTGTTCACTTCCGGGTCACTCACCCTGTCTCTACCGCGGACTGAGGACTGGAGCGCAGGCAGCGGCACCGGCGTGCGTGCTGTGAGTGCGCATGCGTGTGTGCGTGCGTGCTGTGCGTGCGCGTGCGCAAAAGGAGGGCAGGCAGTGACCTTTGTGGCGCTCTGGAATGAGACTTTAAAGATGGCCGCCTGCCGGCTGTTAAGACTCCCGCTCACGTGCACCTCCTTTCCTTGTAAAGACGGCAACACTCACCCCTGGCGGCAGCGCTCCTAGACAGGGAACCCTCCGGTTAATTCGAATGTGGCCTTGGACCAAAGCTGTGTTGCACTTCAGGACACGGTTTGGTTGTTAAAAGCAAACACGGCCACTTCCGGTGCTCGGTCTTCCCCGGAAATGAGTGGTGTGTGTGGCCCGGGGCCCTGGCTGAGCCCCCGAGGAGAAGTTCCCGCTCGAGCACCTCTCACTCTCTGACCTTCCCGCCCACCGCACACCTCCCACCGCCCGTCTGGTTTCTGGCAAGAGAAGGAGGTGCCCTCGGGGGCTGCACCCAAGGAAAGCGGGGGTTCAGGAGGGAGCTGCGTGCAGTGCCCCCTGGTGGCTGATCAGGGAGGGGAGCGGGTAGAGGAGTTGGGTTCCCTCTTAGTTTATGTGGGAAAATGCCAGGTGGCTTCCATGTACGAAAAGGATGATAACACGCTAGTATGGAGTTCAACTTTGTTAGTCTTCTTTAAAATTTTTCAGTTACATTATTTGGTATTAGTTTCAGGTGTACAGCCTAGTGGTGAGGTGTCCATATACTTTACAAAGGGTTCCTCCCCCTCCCTCGATATTTCCAATGTCCACCTGGCCAGGTACAGAGTTATTACAATACTAGTGGCCCGGTGCACAGAATTTGTGCACTGGGGGCAGGGGGATGTCCCTCAGCCCCGCCTGCACCCTGGGACCCCTCGGGGGATGTCTGACTGCCGGGTTAGGGATAGGGCCTCAACCGGCAGTGGGACATCCCTCTCACAATCAGGGACTGCTGGCTTCTAACCACTCACCTGCCTGATCGCCCCTAACCACTCTGCCTGCCAGCCTGATAGCCCCCTAACTGCTCCCCTGCTGGCCTGATTGACCCTAACTGCTCCCCTGAAGGCCTGATCACCCCCAACTGCCTTCTCCTGCAGGCCTGGTTGCCCCAACTGCCCTCCCCTGCAGGCCTGGTTTCTCCCCCAAATGCCCTCCCCTGCTAGCCATCTTGTGACAACATGGAGCTGCCATCTTGTGATGATGTGGGGGCGTGAGGGTCAATTTGCATATCTCCTCTTTAATATATAGGATTATTGACTATTGGAGTACAACTTTGTCTATCTATTTATACCCAGCAGACATTGCCTAACCCAGAATTTTCACCCTCAGATACCTGAGAGGCAGGCCGGAAAGGTGAATGGGAGAAGTGAATGGTGAGGAGTGTTGGGATTGTGGGAAATGACAGAATCCCTGCTGTGTGTCCAAAGGGGCAGCTCACTGGCACCACAGATGAATGTGCGCTTAGTGTTACTGCCAATCGTGTCAAAAGTCACTAAATCAAAACTCCATTCCATGTTGACTACTTCTAGCATTTATTCCCGCACAGCGAGAGAAACGCTCTGGCCTCTGGCCTAGTTCATCTCATCATATGCAGATTCGGAGCACACGAAAGCATTCAGGTGCTACAGAGCCGCTGGTGATTTGGGCAAAGCATTGCAATACATTTAATGTGCTATTTATAAGCCACATTGAGAGTAACAGGTCTCAATCTGTTTCATAGTTTGAATTATTCATTTGAGCTTTTGAAACTATAGACACAGATAATCTTTGGCCAGTAAAAAAAAAGGAAGTAAAGTTTCTTCCATCAGAACTCTGCTCGGCCAAATGCTTTTCCACATTTCAATCTTGGTCTAGACCAGCAGTTCTCAACCTGTGGGTCACGACCCCTTTGGGGGTCGAATGACCCTTTCACAGGGGTCGCCTATGACCAGCGGAAAACACCAATTTCCCATGGTCTTAGGAACCAACAGACTGTTCCTCGGTGTAGCAAAGTGTAGCCATGTAGTTTACTGTTGTCCTATGAAGACTGTTGCCCATGCTACACCACAATTCAAGACAAAATTTCATTTATTTGTCATTAGAAATAAATATTTCACAATATATAATTACATATTGTTTTTGTGATTGATCCCTATGCTTTAATGATGTTCCATTTGTAACAATGAAAATACATCCTGCCTATCAGATATTTACATGACAGTTCATAACAGTAGCAAGATTACAGTGATGAAGTAGCCACGGAAATAATTTTATGGTTGGGGGTCACCACCCCATGAGGAGCTGTCTTAAAGGGTCGCAGCATTAGGAAGGTTGAGAACCGCTGCTCTAGACCCTTTCCCCCCTTCCGCTTCTCTTTTCAGTGCTGCCCTCCCCTAGTGGCCCCCTGCCCTTTTTTTTGCATCTCTTTGAGGTCCCAGAGAGCTCCTCCCTCCGCCCCCTCCCCGCTGGGGCTGCAGCTCCACACCCAGAGGCCATTCTGAGTGAGGTCACGCCAAAGAAAGCGCCCGTGTTTGCCGTGTTTCACAGCAGAGCCTCCTCTGCGCGCTCGCGGGGGGAAATTTTTGCCACTCGCTGAAGTCAGAAACCAGTGATGCAGCAAGTACCCGGTGAACGGAAACCATGGGCCCTGGGCCCTCCCCGGGGCGCTGAGTTTCCAGCCCGGGGCGGGGACGTGGCTTCTCACAGTGAACGGGTGACACCGGACCTGCTCCCCCGGACCCCGACCCGGGAAATGATGGAGTGCCTTCAGGTTCAGCCTGCGGCCGGCCCAAGCTCGGGGGGCGTGCCGGGGAGGGCAGGGAAGGCGGGGGGTGGCTCACGGAGGCGGAGGCAACGTGCTCCAGGCACGGTGTGCGGCTCGCAGGCTCTTCCTCCACCGACTCCTTCCCCGTGTCTGTGGCTTTGGCTCCAAGGAACGGAGGGCGATGAGGAATCTGGGGCTTCTCCGGATGACGAGTGACTTTGGGAAAGTGGAACCGTGCTGTGCAACTGATTGCAGCAGGGAGAAGTCAGCGCACAGAGCCCGCTTCCCTGGGGCCGGGGTTAGAGGTCACGGGCACACTGCTGCCTCTGCTGCGGCCCTGAACCAGGCCCCCAGCCGCAGACAGGGTGCAGGCTGGGCTGGGTTTGCCCTCCACAGGGAGCAGCGTCTCCTAAGAAACACCTGTGCCCGTGGGTAGGCAAGCACCCAGCAGGCACAGGCCACCCGCACTGCCTCCTGCTGCGGTGCAGAAGGGGTCTCCGGCCATTGCCCCCCGCAGCCTCCACCTCGTGTCCCTGCCAGGGCCGGTGCCTGAGTGCCCGCTTCCCGGGCCTCTGCTGTGCAGCCGGGAAACATCCACTGTGTGGAACTGTTAGGTCCCCTTCCCCTCCCCAAACCCACGTGGGTCTGGTCAGCTTTGCCAGGTGGGCAGGGCGGGGCAGCGGAGGGCACCCCAAGGCCTTGGCGAGGTGTTGGGGCCTCTGCCAGCTGCAGGATGAGGCTGGGGGAGGCGGAGCCGGCCCCTCTCGGCGTGGAGGGCACATGCCTGGGTTTGTGGGCAGTTCCTTTCCATAGTGACAGCCTGAGCTTCGGCAGGAAACCCACGAAGTGTCGTCACGTGGCACAGCCTAGCTCCCATCCGGCCATGAGACACATGTTTCTGCCCCGGGCACCCCGCACCGAGCACAGGAGGACCCAGAGGCGCAGCATCGCTCTCTGCCTGCGGGGCCTCAAGACGAAACAGCGGACCCCCACATGCAACAGCTGTGCCCGTCTGCACAGGCGCTCTCCGCTGAGACAGGAGGGCTCTCTCGCTGTCAGTGCCTCTTCCTGTATCTGTATTTGTGGGACGCTGAGTGCCTGCCGGTGCACGAAAGAGCCACCTGAGAAGCAAAGCCCCCAGGATTCTGAGTACGTGTCCAACCGGAGTTGACAGTTCTCAGAGAGTCTCTCTCCAAAGTTCATTGGCTGGATCTCCCCAAAGTGCAGGGGCTCCGGGGAGAGAAGGACCCCGATTTGGAAATAGCATAGGTCTGGGTCCCTGGGCACCAGCAGCAAGCTCTCTGCTCCGGGGAAGGAGGCCGGTGGAGCCCCGTCACCTCTCCCACGGTGGATCTCTGGTTCCCTCTGGTGGCTGATCTGGGCGCTGCCACGGGTATTCCCGAGGCCTCCAGGACAGCGGTTCTCAACCTTCCTAAGGCCTCGACCCTTGCATACAGTTCCTCATGGGGTGGTGACCCCCAACCATGAAATGTTGCTACTGTGATGTCAATATCTGCATTTTCCGATGGTCTTAGGCGACCCCTGTGAAAGGTTCGTTCGATCCTCAAAGGGGTCGAGACCCACAGGTTGAGAACCGCTGCTCCAGGAGGTCAGACAGAGGGACAGTCAGGGCCCCTAGCAGTTTTGTTATTCCGTTGTTTCTCCAGCCGGAATCGTGGCCAATTCTGAAAAAAAAAACACACCTCTGAATTTTCTGTGGGATTAGAGCTTTGCATTTCGGTGGTGATCTAAAATATGAGCCTGCTGAAACCGGTGTGGCTCAGTGGATAGAGCATCAGCCTGCGGACTGAAGGGTCCCAGGTTCGATTGCAGTCAAGGTCATGTACCTTGGTTGCAGGCACATCCCCAGTAGGGGGTGTGCAGGAGGCGGCTGATCAATGTCTCTCTCTCATCGATGTTTCTAACTCTATCCCTTTCCCTTCCTCTTTGTAAAAAATCAATAAAATATATAAAAAAATAAAAGAAATAAATAAAACATGAGCCTGTTCTGGGTTTATGTGGATGGCCACACTCTCATACACATCACCGCGCTGAAATTCTGTCCTCCCCGGCATGTTTGTGCCTGTGGCCACCTGGCGCCAATGTTACTGATGCACCTGCCCCCGGAGGCCCCCGGAGGTCCCCGTGCCAAGAAAGGTTGTGAGGCCGAGACCCGCAGGCCGCACCCCGCAGGGGCGTTCTGAAACGTGACCTTCTCGCTCCTGTTGGGTTTTCCCCATTGAGTCCTATTGGTGTGTAGTGTTGTTATTATTTATTTTCAAAATGTTTTTTTAATATATTTTATTGATTTTTTTACAGAGAGGAAGAGAGAGGGACAGAGAGCTAGAAACATCAATGAGAGAGACATCGATCAGCTGCCTCTTGCACGCCCCCTACTGGGGATGCTCCCCCAGCCAAGGTACATGCCCTCGACCGGAATCGAACCTGGGACCCTTCAGTCCCCAGGCCGACGCTCTACCCACTGAGCCAAACCAGTGAGAGCTAGGTCAGCCTTTTTAAAGCAAAAACACGTAAATGCCTCGTGTTTACCGGGTCCCTAATCTGACCCAGAGGCAAGGCGGCCTCTGGACCTTTACAAGATAAACAAGGCGGGGCCTGTTTGCCTGGCTAGTGACTCCCTCACCTTCCCTTCCTGGAAACTCTTGAAATGAAAGACGAGTGTCAGACCCTTGCTTCTTAAGGAACATCTGTTATTAATTTTGTTTCCTCTCTAGAATACATGGAGGATGGTTTTTGCATTGCTAATTACCAAGGCAATAGAAAAATAAACGAATCCCTTTAAAGACTTTGGCTTTGATGGAGGAAACCGATGCTTTGTTGGTAGACAAAGTTGGCAATAATATGGACAGGGGTAATGTTGAAAATGATATTGACAATGATAATGTTGACAAGTTCCTCATGTCCGTCAAGGTTAGACCAGAGAAGCAGAAACCCAGAGAAGCAGAAACACTGGGGAAGATAGATTTATCTATCTTCCATCTACCTGCAGAATGATTCTGCCTGCTTATAAATAACTGAAAAGTCATTTCCTACCGTGAGCTGTCTAATAACTCATTTAATATTGCCAGGCCAGAACTGGTTTGTATTAAGTTGCCAAAGGCAGCGGAGGACATGGCTCGGTGTCAAATTAATTTTACTTCTGAGCGGAGTAATTCACCAGGAGATGAGCCACCGACTTGGATTCCAAGTAGCCCCAAACTGAGTGTCCTCACAGCATCACCTTAGCAACGGTAAATAATGACGTAATGGCGAAATGCCCGCAGCAAGAAAGGTGAGGCATGCCACAGAAAGTTCCCTTCACATCATGCTTGCCGATGACTTTATTCTGACTGGACGCGCAGATTGGAAAAACCAGCTGTCAAAGCAGAACCATGTGCTTTGAATCAAAAGCGTGTGGAGGAGAATGCAGATTCTCCTCTGGGCAACTCCATCAAGAAAAGGAATCGTGTGGGCCGAAACTGGTTTGGCTCAGTGAATAGAGCATCGACCTGCAGACTGAAAGGTCCCAGATTCGATTGCAGTCAAGGGCATGTACCTTGGTGGCGGGCACATCCCCAGTAGGGGGCATGCAGGAGGCAGCTGATTGATATTCCTCTCTCATTAATATTTCTAGCTCTCTATCTTTCTCCCTTCTCTCTATGGAAAATCAATAAAATATCTTAAAAAAAAAAAAAGGACCCATGTATTACCCTGATGAAGAAACATGCCCAGGTAACTTATAAACAAAGGGGACCCAGCATGGATGAGTGACAGTGAGCACTCGACCCCCCAAAATCGCGTAGTACCAGGGAGAGTAGGGAGAAATGCAGTCATGCCCACCACCCACTTCTTGGCACACGTCCGGCAGTGCGAATGAAGAAAAGAATGTACACTTTTTTTTTTTAATATGCTATGAACTTCCGGAATTTACCAAATATTTATTTATTTACTTATTTAATGTATTTTATTGATTTTTTTACAGAGAAGAAGGGAGAGAGTTAGAAACATCGACCAGCTGCCTCCTGCACATCCCCTAATGGCGATGCGCCCCCAACCAAGGTACATGCCCTTGACCGGAATCGAACCTGGGACCCTTCAGCCCGCAGGCCGACGCTCTATCCACTGAGCCAAACCGGTTTCGGGAATAATGTGCACTTTTCGACGGCTACCTCCTCGCCTCACCCCACCTGCTCCTGCTGAGAAAGAAAGAAGCGTGGGAAGTGGCCAGAGGAGAGAGAAGATAATGCGGGACAGGGGTCGCCAGAGACGCTCCGGGAGAGCAGGGTGCTCTTTGAAATATTTGGCAGCGGGCATGGCGATGTAAATCACCATGTAAAGCAGAACTGAGTTAATTACCGCCGCCTGTTTTATAAGATCTCAGAAAGGAAGATCACTCGCGTAAATAACGTCGTGTTGTTTTGTTACTAAGATACGTGGGAAAGATCGCCTTCCGTGTGCCAAGCGGCGCAACTGACAGTGGAGCGAGAGCCGGAGAAATTGCCAAGCGCCCGAAATAGACCGGGGCTGCCTGCCAAGGCCTCCCGAACGGCGGGAGGAGGTGTGTGGAAATCCACGCTGACTCCATTGCGCAGTTCAGAGTGGTGTCTTTTGGTGACATACGTTTTTGATAGATACTCTTTGTCAGTTTATGCAATCCCCTTTGTGGCTTTTGAGTGTCCTACACAGTTTTTTTTTTTAACATGAGGGTATTATGAATTTTATCGAATACTAGAGGCCCGGTGCATGAAATGTGTGCACCCGGAGAGGAGGTGTCCCTCAGCCCAGACTGCACCCTTTTGCAGTCCGGGAGCCCTCAAGGGACGTCCGACTGAGGACTTAGGCCCACTCCCCACAGGCCTACGCCATCAGCCGGACATCCTTAGTGCTGCCACGGAGGCAGATGGTCAGAACCAGGTGGGCGTGCCCCCAGCCTTTCTGCGGGGAGGCTCCGGCTGATACAGGGAGAGTCGGTGGGTGGCTTCACTGGGCTGAATTCTTTTAAAAATTTTTATTACTTAATTTCCCCCATGACATTTTGCCCCCTTGATGCCCTCTTTGCATACATTTAATTATTTAAAAAAATATATTTTATTGACCTTTTTAAAGAGAGGAAGGGAGAGGGATAGAGAGTCAGAAACATTAATGAGAGAAAAGCATTGACCAGCTCCCTCCTGCACGCCCCCTACTGGGGATGTGCCCACAGCCAAGGTACATGCCCTTGACCAGAATCAAACCTGGGACCCTTCAGTCCACAGACCAACCCGCTATCCACTGAGCCAAATGGGTTTCAGCATGGATTTAATTCCTAAGAGCTAAGAGGCTCTTCCAGGAGAGAATGCTTCCAGCATGGGGCCGAGGAGGGGCCGGGTGCTGCTGAGCAGTCGCAGAGTCACTGGTTGTGCAGAGGCTGACGCTGGGACAGAGAAACAGGGTCCCCACCCCCCCACCCGGGGGACCTGCAGAACTGCTCACACACCCTTCTTCTCCCCAAGAGCGTCACGTAAAAAATGCAAAACGCGGGAGTTGTGTTATCGAAGCGCATGTCCGATGGGCATGAAATCCTGGGCCATTTCCTCCGGGATGCCGGCTGTCACACAGACGGGGAAGGATGGGAGGGGAGCCCAGCTGGTGTGGCTCAGTGGATAGAGCGTTGGCCTGCGGACGGAAAGGTCCCGGGTTCGATTCCAGTCAAGGGCACACGCCTGGGTTGCGGGCTTGATCCCCAGTGGGGGGGCGTGCAGAAGGCAGCCGATAGATGGTCCTCTCTCATCATTGATGTTTCTATCTCTCTCCCTCTCCCTTCCTCTCTGACATCAATAAAAATATACAAAAAGGGGGGGGGAGTGGGCTTACTGTGCTCCTCAGATGTGGCCCAGAGACGTGGTTGTAATTTGATGCGGACAACGGTGCCTTTTGAAAGCCGGGGAAATAAACCTACGTGCAAACAGAGACCTCCATGCCTCCTGCCCATGTCCCTGCTGCCCATCCCGCCCCCAGGAGCGTGTCTGCCACTGGCCTGCGATGCCGAGGGCACTGAGTCTGCAGAGGGAGCCTCCCCCGGGCTTGCCCTGGCTCTGCCCTTCCTGCTGGGAGCACAGGCTGGCACACACCGAGCACCCAGGACGGAAGCCTATCAGTTGCTCACATCTCAGCTGGCAGGGGTGCTCCAAAGGAATGCGTGCTGGGCGGGGAGGCAGGATGCCACAGGGGACCGGGCCCGGGGAGTGTGGGAGAGAGGGCACCACCAGGGAGGAACGGGGCGGGGTTGCGGGGGGAACGGGCACTGACACTCTGGCTGCAGCACCCTCCCCAGGACCGGCAGTGCAGCAGCGTGCTCAGCCAGAGGCGGGGCTCCGAGGGGAGAGAAGGGCCCTGCCGGGCACCGGGACTTCGCTGGGCCTTTCAGAGGCTTGCCTGGGGCGGCCCGCTGAGTGCGGACGGCCACGCTATCCGGGCGCCTGACCGAGACGCGTGTGGCTGGCGGGACCTGCCCCGGGCTGCCCAGCTCGGTGCCCACCTCCGGAGTGCCACCCATCAGCCGCGGAGGGTGGGCGGCCGGGCCAGCTCAGGCCGGAGGGCAGCCGGACGTGTGTTTTCCCAGCAGGATGGCGGGCCGACTTCTGAAGCTGCCAACTGCCACTCGAAGACTGCACATTTTGGGGATCTGTCCCACCCTGATGTATTTTTTAAAAAAATATATCTTATTGATTTTTTACAGAGAGGAAGGGAGAGGGATAGAGAGTTAGAAACATTCATGAGAGCGAGACATCCATCAGCTGCCTCCTGCACGCCCCCTATTGGGGATGTACCTGCAACTAAGGCACATGCCCTTGACCGGAATCGAACCCGGGACCCTTCAGTCCACAGGCCGACGCTCTATCCACTGAGCCAAACCGGTTTCGGCCCCCCCTGAAGTATTAACGCCTCCTCCCCACCGCCTGGGCTCTTTATGTCCACAGCATTAGCGTGAACTCACCGGATGTTTGCCTACAGGAGTAGGTACACGCACGGTTCCAAACCCTCCTGGGGTGGCGGGGGTGGGGAAGAAAGTAAGAGAAGAGACAGGCAACATTGAGAACCATTCCCGGCAACTTCTTTGTAAAAAATAACTTAAACATCTGTTTGTATTGATTTCTGAGAGGAAGGGGGGAGAGAGAGAGAGAGAGAGAGAGAGAGAGAGAGAGAGAGAAACATCAATGATGAGAGAAAATCATTGATTTGCTGCCTCTTGCATGCCCCCTCCTGGGATTGAGCCCTCAGCCTGGGCCTGGGCCCTGACCAGGAATGGAACCGCGACCTCTTGGTTCAGAGGTCAACACTCAGCCCTGAGCCCCACTGGCCGGGCCAGGGCCTAACTCCTTGGCGATCTGGAGTGAAATTTGTTTGTGTTTTTCTCTTACTCTGATCGTGAGCTCTTTGGGGCAGGAGCTGCCTGGGTCTCAGTCACCTGTGAATCCACACAGTACGTGGCACAAAAACAGGTGCTCTGTCAGGTGGCATCCAGGAGAGATGCACGGAAGGGTTCTCTCGCTGGGGCTCAGGCCCCTCGCCCCGGGACGAGTGGAGTGGATACTGGAACAGGCGGCTGCTTCGGCTGCGGTGCGTGTCCATCCTTGGCCAGACAGAAAGCCAGCAGACAGCCCGTGGGGCTTCTACATCACAGCCCCGGAGCAGCCTCAGCTCCACGCGCTGGGCTGGGCACGGCCGCCGTCCTCTGGGGGTCGCTGACACCCAGCGCATCTGCACCCGAGGCCTCGCCTGGCCTGGCACGGCCACCAGCGGGACAAGTTGGGGCTTCTGTGCGGAGGAAGCGGGTGCCACGGTGAGGGATTTATGGCTGTCTTGGAGGAGCGTCGTTTCTCTCCCACACCTGCCAGCCCGAGAAGATGAATGATGCGATACGAGGTCTTGTGCAATCCTTCGCGAAGCATCGCTCCCACGCGGAGAGCGAGGAGGGGCCTCGGGTCCATCTGCCCTGGACTCTGGGCCTGAAACACGTCCTGGGCTCTAGGCTCACCCCCGGGGCGGCCAGCGGACCTCTGGCCGGGGATGCTCAGTGGAGCCGGGAAAATGGGGTGCACCTGGCGTCGGATGGTTCCCACTGGACGCTCACCCTCGGCCGTCCCATCCGGGGGGTGACAGAGCCGCACCCCGTTCAGAGGCTTGGCTTTCTCCCTTTAAAAGCAGGCGGGCATCTCTGAGGGCGCGGTGGGGACCGGAGCAGAGTCAGTGCCTCTGAGGGTGCGGTGGGGACCGGAGCAGAGGGATTTGGTGCAGGGAAGTTTGGGAAACATGATGTGTTTTATGGCTGGTGAGAGGCCATCTCCATCTTCCTGCTGCCATGGCTGGGTGAAGGCTACATGCCTGCCTCGGTTTTCTTTCCTCCTCCCCTCTGCCCGTGGAACCCAGCACCCGAATTCCTCCAGATCTGAACTCATGATCACTCCCCATCTCTCAGTCATGGGGGACACTCTCATCCACTCCACTCGGTCTTTTAAAAGTTGAGTGCAGCCCAAACCGGTGTGGCTCAGTGGATAGAGCGTCGGCCTGCGGACTGAAGGGTCCCAGGATCGATTCTGGTCAAGGGCATGTACCTTGGTTGGGGGCACATCCCCAGTGGGAGGTGTGCAGGAGGCGGCTGATTGATGTTTCTCTTCGAGGAGGAGGA